>PVIJ01006389.1:0-59677 GCA_004024925.1 Scalopus aquaticus | reverse complement strand
CTTTCCAGCATTTGTTGGTGCCTTTTTTTTTTTTAATGCGTGCCATCCTCACAGGTGTGAGGTGCTATCTCATTGTGGTTTTGATTTGCATTTCCTTGATTATAAGCGATGTTGACCATTTTTTCATGTACCTATTGGCCATTTGCTTTTCTTCTTTGGAGAAGTGACTTTTTAGCTCTTCTGCCCATTTTTTGACTGGATTATTGGCTTTGTTTTTGTTGAGTTGTGTGAGCTCCTTGTAGATTTTTGTTATAGGTCCTTACTAACCCTACCAACTGTGTGTCTGATTTCTTTCACTCTTTCACATGGGTGAGACTCACCATGTTGTTGCAAGATCAAGTTTCATTTTCAATTCTGAGTTAATTTCTATTACATGAATGTACCACTTTAAAAAAAAATTTGTGGAGGATATTTGCATTGTTCCTAGCTTTTTGTTTTTTTTGCTCTTAAGCTAAATTAAGCCACCATGAATATTTAATGAATATTCATATTGAAGTGTTTCTGTAGACATATGTTTTCCTTTCTCTTGGATAACTGCTTAGGAATAAAATCACTGGGTCACCTACCTGGTATTTACTCATAAGAAATGCAAACATATGTACACACACACACACACACACACACACACACACATACACACACACATTTTCCATGCTAATTTTCCAAAGTCCTTCTTTCCTTCCTTCCTCCCTTCCTTCCTCCCTTCCTCCCTCCCTCCTTTCTTCCTTCCTATTTTAAGAACCTCCTTTGACTTAGAGGATGAAATGTATATTAATGGATGAAATGTATATTAATGGATGAAACAATATTCTTTTCCTAGTTAAGGAGGTCTATGAGTCCATATTCAAGCAACTAGTTAATTTGGGGAGAGCAATGAGACTGATATGACAGAGGGAGAGATTTTTACATACCTCCAGAGTTTTTTTTTTTCTTTTAAGATTTATTTATTTATGCATACAAGCTGCGGTACAGGACAGAGGCGTGGGGCAGTGAGAGGGTTCACCAGAGACAGAGTGGGGAGCACAACAGGCAGACTGACCAAAATACACTGCTGAGGGGATCAGCGGGCAAGGCAGGAGAGGTCTGCTGCGCCATGTGGGAATCTCCCTGGCTGCGCATCGAACTTTGCGTTGCTGCTGCTAATAGCTCCACAGTGCAGCGCTTAACTGCTGCAGCACCAGGGAGGCCCTACTTCCAGAGTTTTAAAGTATTAATCCATGCTCTAAGATATAAAACCAAGAGTGTATCTGGATTGGGAGCGGTTGAAGAACCAATAAGCTATTATATTATTGATGTTGAGATAGACCAGGCATAATTAGCAGCATAAACAACCTCTGTTTTTCGTAGATAACAGTAGCAATGTCAGCAACAGACAGATGCTAACTTTGAGTCCTATGGCAAATTCAAGAGCCTGGGAAGGACTGATCAGCTGAAGATAGGTCAGCCCAGGATAACGGGCATATCACAAGGGTTTGCACTGGCACAAACAGCAAAGAGATGTGGAATAAAGGAATCTATTCAGTATACTACCATTTGAGAAAGCTACAGAAATAACAGGAGAAATAATACCTTTGTAGAAGGTTAATATTTGTTGAGTGCTCTTTGAAGGCTCATAATCAATAATGTGGTTATAAAAAATATATGTATGGGCCTACCTGGTGGCACAGTGGGTTAGCACAGCGCTGTGGAGCTTTCTGCGGCTAAGGCGCGAGTTCGATGCCTGACCGGGGAGAATCCCACATGGCATGACAGACCTCTCCTGCCTCACCCGCTGCTCCCCTCAGCAGTGTATTTTGGTCAATCTGCCTGTTGTGCTCTCTGCTCTGTCTCTGGTGAACCCTCTCACTGACCCACACCTCTGACCTGCACCCCAGCTTGTATGCAAAAATAAATATATCTTTAAAAAAATTATACTTGTTCTCAATGATTTAGGATGACAATGGAAATGGGTTTTGTTTTTGTTAATTCAAATAGTTCATATATTTGGGGCTTATAATATACCACCTTATAGATATTTTCATAAAACTAATCAATCTAAGACATATTCTTATTAATTTTATTAAACCCATTCACCTTTGGAAATTCTTAGAAAATTACTGTAAAAACTGTTGCAATATTTCTACAATAAGGGCATGTGTAATTATATGAAGATTTAATCATTAGTTTCAAAGATTATTTCCCTCCTTTTTTCACTCCTTTTCACTAATACAAATGTTGAGATTGTCCATTGGTCACTAGGATTAATATTTCTCTTGGAAAAGTTCAGAATTTTTCTCATGATTTTCTTGATTTCCGTGGACTTTCCCACATTCTCAATTAAGTATCTCAAATATGATTACTTATTATTTTAGTAGAATTAAAGTCAAAGTATTGGAAGACAGACATTACAGTTATAAATTTTAGTAGGTCTTAACCATACTATTACACCCACAATGTAACTGAGAATAAGAAATCCATTTGCAGGCGTATCCTAAGTGGCAGGCTAAATTATAGACATAGACTGCAAAAAGAATGTTTTTCCATCCTTTTCTTTAAGCAGGTATAATTTAATTTTAATTTTGGCTTTTTCTCTGTCATATAAAGATCACCTTGCCTTAAAATGGTGGTATCTCCTCTGTAATTATAATTGGTGCATTTGAAATCACAAAATTATAACAAAGAGCATCATTCTAAATGCCTCCATAGAGTATAGGTTATCACTGGCCATGAGACTTACCTCCTACTCTCATCCCAGTGGAATGAATAACTAAAATTGATGCTCTAATGTGCCACTGCTGTAACAATTTTTAGATACAGGGTTTTCTTTTTTACTTTTTAGTTTGAGAATTGGTCAGAAATTTTACTCAAAACAAGTGCCTTCTTTCCAATTGCTGTTTACCAGAAATGATTATCTGCATATATTATCAAGGTTATTCTGTATTATATTTGAAATATGGTTAAAATTTCCTATATTATCCATAGACTTCCACTTCCACTCATTTATGTCACTTACCTAAATGTCAATCTTTTTCATGACAGTAAGAAAAGAAATTATATTGCCATGATCATTTGTTAGCTCTTTACTTGACACAATGTCTCTTGTATTTAATATGAATTATTAACTTCTTGACTTTCTAAGCAAGGAAGGTTCCATTTTATACTCTATCCGTGTTGAAAGTATAAGGTATATAAACTCTATTGGGTCTGTTTCATAAATTTTACTTTTTTTTTTAAGATTTATTTTACTTTTGCATGCAAGCTGAGGTACAGGCCAGAGGTGTGAGGTGGTGAGAGGGTTCACCAGAGACAGAGTGGGGAGCAGAACAAGCATATCGACCGATATACACTGCTGAGGGGAGCAGTGGGTGAGAAAGGATAGGTCTGCCATGCCATGTGGGATTCTCCCTGGCCTGGCATCGAAATTATGCCGCAGTCGCTGAAAGCTCCACAGCACTGCACTAACCCGTTGGGCCACCAGGCAGGCCCCTAAATTTTACTTTTTATTGTTCTCCTTTTAAATTGTTACTATTGTCTTGATTGCAGTTTAATGAGAGGATTTGAAGTTTTTAACAAAGTGTTGCAGTTGAAGAAAAAAAGTGGTCCAGATGTTACATGTGTATCATACCAAGGTTTTCTTGGGCATCTGGAAACTGAAAGAAACACTCAGTATCAAAATGAAAGAGACAATCAGATCTTTGGAGAAGAGGATTTGAAGGATACATGACACTGCCAGGAAACTCTTAAAGAGAGCTGTTATGCTGTTTGCATGGCTTTCTTTCTAAAATAAAGAAAATTATCTAAAATACATTATATCACTTCAGATATACCACCATGATGAGAATAAAAAAATCAGGTATATTAAATTAAAAGTTTATTTTAGGGCCTCCCCGGTGGCGCAGCGGTTAGCACTATGCTGTGGAGTTGTCAGCAGCAGCAATGCAAGTTAGATGACCAGCCCGGGAGATCCCCACATGGCACAGCAGACCTCTTCTGCCTTGCCCGCTGCACCCCTCAGCAGTGTATTTTGGTCGATCTGACTGTTCTGCTCCCCACTCTGTCTCTGGTGAACCCTCTTGCCGCCCCACGCCTCTGTTCTGTACCCCAGCATGTATGCATAAATAAATAAATCTAAAGAAAAAAAAAGTTTATTTTAAATAAACTTAAAATGTGAATCATAGTATAAGGTCTGATCATTCACATTTTAAGAAAATTATTTCCAAATATAATTGTATAAAATGAAACTATAATATTTTGTATGTGCTAGAAAAGAAAAATATCAAATAGAATCAATATCTTTAAATTTACTATCTTTTACTCCAGAAAGCAGTAGATAATTTTACAGATGAAAATTCATTTAAATGTGTTTTGATATAATCTAACTACTATAAACTGAAAATTATTTTTATAATTAAACATAAAACACTTGTAATTCATTCATTTATAAAATATTTACAGAAAACTAAAGATATGCCTTTCACTGTAATTAAGAAATCAACACCCACCTGGAAATTTTCTACATGGCATAACAAAAATCAATCACTGAATAATTAAATGGATTTTGCCCAAAATCATTATCCTCTTTTTCAAATATCAATAACTACCTTAAAAATGAAGGAAATAAAATGCCCTGTGTCAAATATAGAAGAACTAGTTTAATGAGATGATTCAGAGACCTGAATGAAATCATTCATAGACTTGTGTGTTGAACCAGTTATTCTGAAATCTAAAATAGAGAAATCCCAATGGTTTTAAATGCATTCATAGTACAGGAACAATATGTTTATAAGGATGTTAGATCTAAGATAAAAGACAAAACACACACCACACACACACAAAAAAAAAAAAAGCAAAGGGGAAATTTTCTTTACCAAATAAGCATATCACTGTATTTCATAAGTCTGAAGATATAAAGAAAGAAGATGAAAGTGTAGCAAAAGTCCTGGTGACTGAGAAAGTACATACTTGTGAGGTTCTCCTTTCCAACTCTGCACACAATATGAGAAGAAATTTTGTTCACAATCTATTCTAGAATGAGACCACAAATGCTGAAAAAACTTGGATTTTTACTCTCATGTTATTGCTACAGCAGGAAGAAATAAGTAATAAACATATACATTCATAGAGATAAATACAAAACATTCCTGAACTACAGCTAAGTGTTTAAGTATTTCAGCAAAAGTAAAGCTTTAGGAAACAAAAGTCTATTTTAAAAAGAGAGGGAGCAAGAAATAGTAAAATAGAGGAAATATTAAGAAGCTTTTCTTACTTTTCTAGTTCTAAATCTTGCATAAAAATAAAACAGAATTAAAATTAAAGGTTGATCCGTTGTTTTTTACAAAAAAAAATAATTGAAATGTGTATCTAAAACATTTCAGGATGGACAATCTAGAAGATAATATTAAAATTCCAGTCCTCCTAAGGTCTCCTTGGAACTTGTTCATTTGTTGATCTAATCACTAATGTGTTGAGTTAACCATACTGCCATCCCTGCGACTCTTTTCCTCAAAAACTCACAAAATCCCTTAAAATTTCACTTTCAGCTTCATCCTGTTTTTGTCCCTAAATCTTACCATACTACAAACTTCTTGAGAGCATGAGATACGACTGGATTTTGTATGTGCATGGTCTACTGATGCAGTAACTTGACTAGAGTCATTTCAGAGAAGGAATGGACCAGCATTCTGAGACTTAATTGGTGCTTCCGAAATACTGCAAAACACTGGAGTCTAAAAACTGAACCATTGCTTCATAAATTTCATACAGAAAATAAGTGTTAGAATGGTAGTAAACTGCCCACAAATAAATGAAATGGGATGAAGTAAAACCACAAAAAAGGGAAAGCTCTTTTTATTTTAGAGAATTTTAAATGGTTCAAAAGGGAAAACTACATATTTCATGTTTAGCACAACTCCTAGTACTGTAGTTATTTATGTGAACAGTATTCACAGTGTGACACCAGTATCAACGTTTTTGAAACAGGATCTTCATTAACCTTTTTATTTAAATTCTAATTACCTTTAGTCTCACCATATATTATACCTTTAAATTCCTTTTTCCTCTGAATATGCTCTTATTCAAAAACACATCATTCATATAGGTCTAGAGGTCTGTGAGATAAAATTAAATGAAACTGGATAATAGATGTTATGTTTTAGAATATGTTGTTCACAAGTAAATGTCAATGTGCTTGTTTATATCTTTATATTGCATATTTATCCACAGATTTGGATAGCATTAAATGTTAGCTCCTTGAAGATGGATGTTCTCAACATTAGTATTATTTCAAAAATCTGATGAGAATTATTTGGACATAAAAGTACACAATATTTGGATTTATAAAAAGTATCTATGTTGTGATGAATCCCACTTTTGAATGTTGTAAGAGAGGTCTCAAATGATATAATCAGTGGTTATTAATTATAAATATATTTTAAATATCAATCATAACAAAATAGGAAGTACAACAATATCAACATATATGAAAAAGGGAATTTTACTCCTATAAAGAGAGTAGAAGGAGGGGAGGAGCAGTAATACCACAATGAGATTTAGTTTTATTTTGATTTTCAGCAATTGACTAAACTTGCCCATGATAACATATGTCTAATCTAATGAGTAACTTAATAAATGTGTATCTTCATGTTAGATACAAATATAAGATATTAAAGCAGTTAGGAAACTGGCAGAACTGTACTTACTAATTCCTAAGGCTAATTTTAAAATAAATATTTTGTTATAAAAGCTTCAAATCACTTGATTAAAAACTAAATATTTAGTTTAAAAATGAACACAATAGCTGGCTTTATTAAATAAAAGACATATCAAATATGAATATTCATTAGGGCATGCGGACATAAGTGAATGCATTCAGAAACTTATTTCAACTATTAATTTCAATAGTATGTGAAAATTTAGTTATATTTTAATTATTTAAGCAGTGATTTGTAAGGAAAATTAGAAAAAGAGCATGAAAAAGAGCATAAATCAGTTATAATTAATCTTTGTTTTAATATAGAAAAAATTCCCTAGTTAAAAATTCATTCAATTCTGAAAGATTGTTTATATTAATAATATAATTTCTTCATAAACACAAAGTGTAATTATATAGCAATAGCTGACACATTCTGGATATTCAAATTATTAGATTATGTCTCAGGTTTTTTTGGGGGGTTCCTTGAAAGCTGGTAAATAGAGGATTTTGAGACTGTAAAGAAAGATAGAGAAATTCATACTTTGCACCACAATTTAAGAGTTACACTGTTTTTACTAAAATTTTCATAGCTATTTATATATATTATATATGAAAATATATATTTGTGTGTATATTTAAATATATACAAGTTTATCACAAAGTTTTACAACAGAAATATTTCAAAAATCTTTTAAAGAAGGCTAATGATCAAGGAATGCAAATTATCTTTGCTACTGTTTAATAATTACTTTACATTTATAAGTAACTCTTACCTATAATGCAAGAGAATTCTCATATTACTATGAAGTGATATTTTTTTCAATGTATTAATAGAAGCTATTACCTTTTGAAACTTAGACATGAGTGTTAGTCATAAAATCAATGTGAGTTAAACTTATGAAAAATAATTATCTTAAAGAAAGTCAAACAAAAACTTAAAAATTTCACGACCTACATTGACATCAGCCATGCTATCCCAAAACCCCTAAGAAACCATTCCCCTGACCAAGTTCTCTATTTTTCAGATCATATTGCTTTGTATTTTAAAAGACTCTACCTTAGGCAATGTTTCTCCTTTTCATTGGCTCCTGTGTTTAAGAAACTTTGCAATGCTACTCCTTTTATTTTTAACTCCTAACCTGGAGGATATTAAGTGAGTCTTAATTACTGTGTATGTGATTGTCTGTTTAGCATGTTATCTAATTATGAACTGGACACTATTAAATATAAGAGAAAGAAGCACATTTTACTCACTATGCATTAAAAGTACATCCAGGTCAATGTTAACAAAAAAATTGTTTTCCTACTTGGAGATATAGACCATCGACCAGTGACTTACCTACTTTAAACTTAAGTTTTACCATACCTACCAGCTAATATATCTACCTAAAGAATTATTACATAGTTTAAAGGCACTGATGTTTAATATCTTCATCAATATCTACATGCCATATGAAAATAAAAATTCCTAAAACATATATAAGTTGAAATCAGATATCTATGTCCTAACTTAAAGAAATTCACTGCATAAACTCAAACATATAAAACTTATATTAGCAGCCAAAATTTTCATGTTTTAAAGACAGTTCATATATTTTTACTCTTTTAAATTTCACTCTATTGTAAAGAAGTATAAAGAAAATTGAGTTTCCAAACTAATAAATAGGGTATCTGCAATGTACTATAAAGTCTACACACAGAGGAGGAAGGAAAAAAACAAACAAACAAATGAAAACTAGAGGCAATTTATAGCTCCCAACCTTTGAAATGAGCACAGAACCCCGTCACCTTCTTTGGCACAGTTCTTAGAATGATGGGACTTAAGGGTGTCAGCTAAATCACAGGAAGAGTGAGAATGTTGTCAAAGAGTCCTAATCTCATAACCAAAATAGAAAATAACATGGGATTGTTAAAGGAATTAAAATGTCACCCACATATTCTGGTATTTAGCCTCCTGATTTTAAAGTATGTTGAAAGCTGAGGAAAGATGAAGGAGAGATAAGCATGAAACAGAAGTAAAGGGAAAGATATGGCAAGGAATAGGTATATAGAATATGATAGCAAAAAAAAGGGACAAATTTAAGGATCAAGTTAAAAATGTTAAAACAAGCTGAGCCTGGCTGAAAGTAGGGAAGCAATAACAGAGATATCGAGCCTCTGCTCTTGAGGATGATGTGGAGGAAGAAAATACTTCTGCTGCTACTGAAGAAATACAACTTATTCAAAATTCAAAATTTAAACAAGACACTGGATTTCCTGAAAAGTGTTTCAAAGTAGTTTTGTAACCCGGCTGAGTCCAAAGTCCAGTGAAGATAGTGCCCCCTGGAGGGGGTTGCTGATAAGAATGAATAGCCCCAGGGAAAATGCTAAGTTTGCAGTTTGGGGTGGAGTTTCTGATAAGAAATAAAAGGGAATGAAAGAGAAGGAGATTCAGTCACCATGATGTAGGAATGGGAGAAGCAGTCGCCATGATATAGGAATGGAAGAGGCAGTCGCCATGCTGAAGGAATAAAGAAAGCAGTCGCCATGATGTAGGAAAAGAAGAAACGTTTTGAATCTTCAGTGACTTTGGGGCCAGTGACTATGGAGGCTTTGCAAGTAGCCAAGTGATGCAAACTACTCCCAGTTTTGTCTTTACTGCCACCAAAGTAAAAAGGCAGAGGCCCAAAGCAGGCACCTTCCTAAAATGCGTGAGTGCAGTCTGTGGGCCGTCTGACCACTGTGGTTGCTGTTTGCAGTGTTGTTGGCCTGGTGCTGTGCTTGGGCACCATGGCAGTTTCGGGAGCATCTCCAGTTGTGTTTTGTGTTGTCTTCGTAAGTTGGAACCTGGCCTACAGTCTGATTGTTGCACATCTACAGAAGAAGGAAGATGCCATTGGGAAATGTGGCCTATTGTTTGGAAGAGGAGCTCCACATCAGCAGGGGCAGGAAGATACCACCTTTGTTACTTTTCTGGGACTTAACGCACTGGACATTGCTTTTAGTAAGGTAACCATCCATATGTTGATTTTAGTAATTCTTTGCTTTTCCTTGTTTGTTAAATAAATCAAGTCTGAGTAGTCTTGCAATTGTGTGTGGGTGCAAAACCAAGATAGTGACTGGTAAGCAATTTGGGCACTGCCTTTGGCAACTTCAAAAGCCCCATTTTGCCTGGTATCAGTTTCTCCTTACTAGTTTCCTAGGTACTGGAGCTTAGAAGTATTATGAGCAAGATCATTCAGAAATCTGTTCAATATGATCATCTTTTTGAAACGAATGACAGGACACAGCAGAATATTCAGTCTCTAAAATACTTTCATGAGGGCCTTCCTGGTGGCGCAGCGGTTGAGCACTGTGCTGTGGAGCTGCCGGCATCGCGCAATGCGGCTTCGAAGCACAGCCAGGGAGAATCCCACATGGTGCTGCAGACCTCTCCTGCCTTGCCCGCTGCTCCCCTCAGCAGTGTATTTCTGATCTGCCTGTTCTGCTCCCCACTCTGTCTCTGGTGAACCCTCTCGCCAAACCCCGCCTCTGGCCTGTACCCCAGCTTGTATGTATAAATAAATAAATCTTTAAAAAAGTAATAAAATAAAATACTTTCATGAATATGCTTGGTATAGAAAACAATATGTAATGCTTTAAGAAAATAATATAGAAAAATTAAAATGATGCTTCAGGCAATTTCAGTAAAATCTGAATATTTTTAGATGTGTCATTTTCTTTTTCTGGTTATTATTATTATTTATATTGCTTTGCTTGTGAAGGATTTTTTTTTAACTGAAGAGTTAAACCAAAATTAAACAACTATAATCTCTCTTCTGTAAGAATAAGCTCATTATTGGGCCTCCCCGGTGGCGCAGCGGTTAGGCCCTGCGCTGTGGAGCTGTCGGCAGCGGCGACGCAAGTTCGACGCCTGGCCGGGGAGAATCCCACTTGGTGTGGCAGACCTCTCCTGCCTCACCCGCTGCTCCCCTCAGCAATGTATTTCTGATCTGCCTGTTCTGCTACCCGCTCCGTCTCTGGTGGACCCTCTCACTGCCCCACGCCTCTGGCCTGTACCCCAGCTTGTATGTATAAATAAATAAAAAAAAAGAATAAGCTCATTATTAATTAGAGTTATGTGGTTCCTTACTTTTTTAGGTCTTTAAACTGTGTAACATGTTCCATCTTAAACTTTGGTATATGTGTGACTGAATATTTAAGTTTTTAATATGTATGTCATATATATTTTTTTTCAATTTTTATGCCATTATAATATATATTCTATGACAGTGCTACCTCAAAGCACAAGGTTCTTCTTTATACAAATGTTGATCTCAAGTAAATATTTGCAAAGAGCTCTTCACATGATACAGGCTGTGAGAACTGAAAGCAAAGTCCTCATCAAAACTGGGGAGTAGAAAGGATATTTAATTCACTGCCAAAAGTTCCTTGCCTTATTTTCAAAGTGTAGACATGTATTTAATGATTTATAGTGTTACAGATTAAATGTTACATTCTTTCACTTTTCATTTATTATTCATCAATTCAACATGTATTTTCTGAATGTCTACTATGGTAAGACATTATGCTAATAGATAAAAACACACTATTCAGGAAAAAGAGTTCCTCCTGGCTCACATGACATGACTGAGATACAGATAAGTCATTGAAAATTATATAATTAGTAGTTGTGCAAACATTAAAGAAGTGTAGCGATATAGAAACATATTACATTGATTTCTATTTTAGAATGGGCTGCTTTGAGAAGGTGATATGTGTTTTGTGATCTGAAGGATGACTAGTAATTGTTAATTGGAATTGGGAGGTAGTCACCTTTGAAGAAGAAAAATAAGCTGTATAAAGGCACCAAGCAGAAAGAAACATAATGTTTTCTTGAAATTGTAATCAGAGGGTGTTAAGAAGAGAAAATTCTGATCCTGCAACTCCTTACAGAGTTTAAGTTCATGAAGAATGCTCTAAAGAGCTTAAGGAGTGGAATTACATGATGTATTTTAATTTTTTCAAATAATCGATCACTCTCTGTATACTGTGGACATTAAATGTGTCTGTTGAAGCATAGTAGGATTAGAGCACCTATGTAATCGATGGGTGACAGGTGATGGTGTCAGAATCAAATAATAGTAGTGAAGGAAAAAAAAGTGATTTTTAGGATATTTAGGGGAAGAAGGGACTAGCTGGAATTGTTGATTGATACAGCATGACAAGACCTGAAGTCTGAAATTGTACTTTTTGCAAAGTTCAACTTTCTCTAACTTTTTAGCTGTCACATTATACTGAACAATTTTGTGTTATCCAGAAAACTAACTGAAGCAGAATCCTTAGATATACATTGTATTAGACCTTGGACAACACTTAAATTTGAGTAATTGCTGAGTTCAGTATTCTCAACATTTACTTACCTCTAATTTCTCTTTTTTGACTAAGAACATCCCTAGTTATAGAATTTTAGTCCTTCTCTACTTCTTTCCAGATAGTCTATAATTTTTTATTGGCTAAGTTAACAAAAATTAAGATTTTGGGAAGAGACACTTGTCCTCACACAAGTAGAAAACAAAAGAATCTCATACTGGGTTAAGTGGTAATCTCCCCCACAAACCCAGAGGTTCATCCCTAGAGATAAACCTCAGAGTCTTAAACAGAGCTCAGATTTGCACCCTAGTCAAATAATAGATTACTTCAAGCCAAGAATGTCTTTATTCTCAGAAAGCATTACCTTATGCCATAGAAAGAATTTCAGAAATATGATTAGATTTAGGATTTCAAGATAACAGGATTATCCTTTATTATTCAGGTGGCTTATGATTCACAAAGGTACTTAAGTGGAAGTAGGAGGTTCACAGGAATAGATAAGAGAAAGTTCAGAGTAAGTAAGAGGTCATAAACTAAGGAATATATCTCTACTCTATAACTTGAAATGGTTAAGGAAATAGATTCTCCTCTGAAACCTCTAGAAATAATACAGTTCTACATTAAAATAAGACTTCTGATTTCCAAAGCTATAAGAAAATAATCTTATAATCTTTTATGTCACTAAATTTCAATTATAAGTCTAAATTCTGAATACACAGTATAATATAAACAAAAGCTCACAGAGAAATACACTCATAATACATCCTTTGGTTAACTAAATATATGCTGAATTATAATTCAGTTGAATGAAGGTAACGGATATTTTTATGTTTTCAGTATCTATTCTTTCTTTTTATTATTATTAATATATCCGTGTGTGTATGTGTGTGTGTGTGTGTGTGTGTGTGTGTGTTTTATATCATTGTTAATTTTTGTACAATGTTTGATTTCTCCTCTCAGGTGCAATCTTGACACATGAAAAAAAAGTTAAAACATTTTCCACTCAGCTAAATTTTCAGGAGTAGGTTGTTCAGCAGTAGCAAAACTAGCAAATGTGTTTGATTTTTAGGGAGCAACAGTGGATATTTCAGTGTTGAGCAGAGAAGCATATTATCTCACCAATACTGAATTTAAAGGCTCATTGTTGAGCTCTCTAGGTGTGTAGGATTATTGCTGGAGCTAGTCAGGAGCTCATCTAACTACTGCAGACTGCCCTGCTAGCCACCTTTGATGGTATCTTGGCAACCCTGGATATTTCATTCAAACCTGAAGTCTTAGAATAGTGTGACTTTGGACTTGAGAATAAGACTATGATATACAATTTGTTTGGAATTAAAATGAAAAGACATTATTGAATCTAATTCAGATGTTTATATCAGTAAGTGGTTTTATCTTCTCAGTAACATACCATAGTTCCCTTTGTGCACTTGTTATATAAAAGAGGATAATCTTTGGATAATCTTTAGCTTCTTCCTTTGCCAAATCAATTTCGTACCTACACTGATGATGTAGTTTCCTAGTCCTCCAATGAATTCAGCTATTAAAATAGGATAGCAAATGTTGGAGATTTGCATAGAAGCCGATCAGCAGTGTTTGTTTTTAAAATAGCTAGGACTTCAAATAAAGACACCAGGGAGCTGCATTCTGCCATTTTGTTTGTTTGTTTGTTTGAAAGAAAGAAAGGCCTATCCATTCAGCAGAAGTGAGAAACCACAGAGCAATCACTCTTTTTTTTTTTAATTTTCTAGTCAATACTGAATTGCTATGAATACTTTATTTTATGGAAAAACTCATGAACTATTAAAATTCCTTTGTTTGTGTATTTAGTTATAACATCTAAAGCAAAGTTGGTACAAATAGAACATTTATTTTATATACATAAGATATGTTAAACTACAATTAACCCAGCCAATATTGCCAAGAAACCTGAATCATAGGATAGTTAATAAGTATCCTGGGAAATATAACACAAAAATTGGATCTTGTACCTGATTTAGCTCGGAGCTTGATTTAGAATATTGCCAACTTTATTAAAGGTTACTTCTAAAAATGAAATCTTTGGTTTCACTGATAGGAGGAATATAGGGAAACTGAATAAAGGGTCAGAAAAAGAAGACAAACCTAGCAGGCAAATTATAGATCCAAGACATATAGCAAGGGAGGGTGTGAGAAAGAGTGGTTGAAACAGGGGAGAGAGGAGCACAAAGGACGATGGTGACATTTCATAGGGTGATGTGGTAGTGGGAGATTTATCGGACTATACCTTAGGGGAGAAATAATACACAAAAATAAACAATGATACAAGGAAATAAAAAAAAGAAAGAAAAACGTGGTAAAAATTAATCTACATAGTGCCATTGATTCGATAACCAGCATAAATAACTAAATGACAATGAAATCTATCTCAATTCAGAAACTATTCCATAACAACCAAATAACTTATAATTCTAGCAACCATTTTTATACATAGTTGTGTTTCTCCTTTTAGAATTAAGTATTGGATTTAAATTCCCATGTAGCAAATGGTTTTCCAATTTCAATTTAAATATAATCTGAAGATTAGAACTCATTTTTGATTTTGCATTTCTTATTTGATTTTCTAGAAAGCATTAGTTGTTTACGAATTAATTAATTAGACATTTATCTTTTGAAAATGTATTTTAAAACATTTAACATAATTTCCTAATTTGAAAATGCAGGTTGATATCCATTCTAATTTTTGCTTAATAACCCAATATAGTGTTGTCAACAGGAAAAACAGTGGTTAAATCAACAAGAGAAAGTGATTAAAAACCTTGTAAATCTTGTCTTTTGAAAAACCAAAGGGCATACTAACAAAATATCTCAAAATAAACTTTTCAGAAATCTGGAAATGTACCAAAGGCCTGCAATACTTTGGGAAATGTTTTATTAAGAGAAAGAAAGTCAGTCAGAACAGTGAGGTTTGTGTTATTTTAACTTTTCCTAATCTTCTTTCCCTCTCCCCAGCTCCACAGTAGCCTTGAAAACTATGAGCTCTATACTTGTAGTGTAAAAAGCAGCTTGTCAGGCACTTAAAGTAGCAGAAAGGGTTGGCGTTCTCTCAAAGTCCCATTCCCAGATAACTATTCTTAATTTACCTATCACGTATTCCCTAAAAAACCATACTGTAAAGCTCACGGTTATTTAACCTACGAGCCTACCAGTGCAAACAACTTTTCCCTGAGGGGATTTAGTAATAATTAGCAATGGTAATTAATACCATAATTTCATGAAGCAACAATATGACTTTGATAAATAATAAGGTGGTGAAAATACTTAAATTAAAAACCTGGAGAATAAAATGACTGTTTGCAAATTTGGAAAATATTTGACAACTTATTGAGAATTTGCTTTAAGATCAAAAATCAGATAAGGATGTTCACTCTCCTCAGCACTACTCAATATAGTACTGGAAGTTCTAACATGAGTAATTATACAACAAAAGAGTATAAAAGTTATCCAAATTAGAAAAGAAGATGTAAACTATTTGCAGATGATATAATGTACATGGAAAAATTCAAAGATTCCAGTAAAAAGCTACTAGAAATGATAAATGAATACAGTAAAGAAGCAGGCTTAAAAATTAACATATAAACATCTGTTGTGCTTCCAAATGCAAACTGTGAACTAGCAAAAAGAGAAATCAGAAAAACAATTTCATTTACAATCACATCAAAAATAATTGAATACCTTGGAAAAATTTAACCAAAGGCCACTCAGAAAAGTATAAAAAATTGTATTGAAATGAAAATGGCACTAGATAAAAAAACAAACAAACATTTTTTTGGAAGAATTAACAGGAAACCCTAAAGACTCCACTAAAAAAAATTATTAGAAATAATAGATGTGGGGCCTCCCCAGTGGCGCAGCAGTAAAGCGCTGTGCTGTGGAGCTGTCAGCAGCTGTGGAGCTGTAGGCAGGAACAACGTAAGTTCAGCACCCAGCCCGGGAGATTCCCACATGGCACGGCAGACCTCTCCTGCCTCACCCGCTGCTCCCCTCAGCAGTGTACTGTTCTGCTCCCCGCTCTGTCTCTGGTGAACCCGCTCACCACCCCATGCCTCTGGCCTGTACCCCAGCTTGTATGCATAAATAAATAAATCTTTAAAAAATAAAAAGAAAAAAGAAACAATAGATGTGTACAGTGAAGTGGTGAATTACAAAATCAATATACATAAATGTGTTGCATTTGTATATGCAGAAAACGAACTAGAGGAAATCAAGGAAATAATCCCATTATAACTGTACCAAAAGATCAATATTTAGAAATAAAACTAACAAAAGAGTTTGCAAGACCTGTAAATGAAAGTTTAAAACATTATTAAAAATACAGAAAACACAAAGAAATGGAAAGATATTGCTTATGGATTGGAAGAATTAGCATTGTTTAAATGGCCATATTACCCAAAGCAATATGCAAATTGAATGCAATCTCTACCAATATTTCTGTGGCATTGCCAATTCAACCCAGAAACGTTTTCATTTGGCTTATAGTATTAAAACATAACTTGAGTGCCTTAAAAAAAATTTATGTGACATTCTTCAAAGAAAAAGAGGAAACATTATTGTAAACTATGTGAACAAGAATGGTCCTGAATAGTCAAAGTGATCCTGACAAAAAAGAATGGAAGTATCATCGTCTCAGACTGCAAACTATAGTACAAAGCTATAGTAATAGAAAACATATGGTATTAGAATAAAAATAGACACGCAGATCAATGGGATAGAACTGAAAGCCCAGAAATAAACTCATACTTTTATGGACAGCTAATTTATAGCAGAGGAGTTTCAAGTATACAATGAAGAAATGAAATTTTTAATAAATGGTGTTGGAAAAAACAAATATTCACATTCAAAAGAATGAAACGAGATCACTATCTCACACCAAACACATAATGAACTCAAATGAGTTAAAGTTAATGGATGTAAGACGTGAAGCCATAAAATAGATAAAAACAGTCTGAGACATTGGCTTCAGAGATGCCTGGGCATTCTACTTTAATGGTATGGAAAAAACTGGAAAAATAAACAAGTGGAATACATTGCACTAAAAAGTGTCTACACAGTGAAATAAATTATTATTAAAATGAAAAGACACCAAGTAGGACTAAATATTTGTACATCAGACATCCAACAAGGGGCTGGAATCCAAGATGTATAAAAAACTCATACAACTCAACAAAAAGAAAATAAATAATCCAATTATAAAGGGTAAAATAGTCAAATAGACACTTCTCCAAAAAAAAAAAAAAAAATACAGCTGGCCAGAAGACACATGTAAAAATATGTATTTAAGTAAATTTTACTTAAAAATTTAACAATTTGGGCCTCCCTGGTGGCGCAGCGGTTGAGCGCTGCGCTGTGGAGCTGTCGGCAGCACACGATGCGAGTTCGACGCCCGGCTGGGGAGAATCCCACATGGTGCAGCAGACTTCTCCTGCCTCACCCGCTGCTCCCCTCAGCAGTGTATTTCTGATCTGCCTGTTCTGCTCCCCACTCTGTCTCTGGTGAACCCTCTCGCCGCCCCATGCCTCTGGCCTGTACCCCAGCTTGTATGTATAAATAAATAAATAAAAAAAAAAAATTTAACAAGTTAAAAATTAAAGTTCAAAATTATATCTAGTAACACAAAAGAAAAACCCAAAGTAATGCCTGATCTCAACTTTTTATTTTTTATAAAGAGAAGCCACATTACAGGTTAGAAAAAGAAAATTTTAGAAAAATGTAAAATTTGTTCGGAATCATGATTTGACTATTGGGGTAATCATCTGACACTGCTATTTCTCAATTTCCTCTACTGTAAAAGTGGAATCCATATTACTTAGCAGAGTAATTTTATGATTAATGACCTTAATGTACAATATAGAATAGGTTAAAAAAGTAGTTGCTATCATCATTATTATTAACACCACTATTATTGCTAATGGTGGTAGTATTACACATTGTTTTGGTTTCTTATCTCAATGTTTTATTTAATAAATTCTTTCCTTGTGATAGAAATTTTATATTGTTTGATTTTAGCCCCTTATACTGGGTCATTTTAATTTCTATAACACAATTGTTTGATACTTATATGAATTATTCCATGTTTTTAATTTCATTCTCACAAAATAAGTGAGATGAGAAGTAATGAAAGTTATCCTTGTAATATTTTAATAGTTATTTCAGACTAATAAATGAAAGTAGTCTCAGGATATTCTTTTAAAACATCCTATTAATATCTAATAGCACTGTGTTGCCTTTCTATCTGTGATACACAAAATGCAAAATCATAATAAACACAATTTTGCTTATCAAAAGAGACATCTGGTATTCTAAAATATTAAATTAAAATGCTTGCCTACGTGTCAATATCTACATTCTAGTTTTCAGGTTTTTTATGCCTAGGGATATATTATTCTCAAATATTAATAATATTTTCCCCCAAAAAGATTAGACATTAAATAGGGAATTCAGAGATTACAACAATGACTTCTTTCTAATTAAATAGCCTTTATTGAATTGAGATTTTACTCAAACTAATGTAGCCATTACTGATATTATGTATTTTCATATCACAGCACGAGGTAGCTTATACATAAATGCTGTGTTTTACTTGGGGAATGTAGAATATCAGATATCTATGTACAGTCTATAGATAGTTAATGGATACAAAAAACTGAATAAAATATGGGATTGGGTATTTTTTAGATATAGCTTATGTATTTAATCAGATTATAAAAAATCTTCACACAATCATTTCAATCATCATATTAATGGTATGAACTTCCTGAGTCTAATATATATTTACAATAATAACTCACAACAAAGATTTCACAAATGCTTAAATATAAGTGGAAATTTTTCCATTCTACACATGTAATCTGCATTTAAATTTTTAGAGACAATTAAGTTCCATAATTGTTCAGATTTAATGAAAACATGTAAAGGATACTAATACTGATCCTAAATTATCTATTTTGTAATTTACACTATTTTATTTATTAAATGGCATTGGTTTATTTGATAAATATTTAAATTACTGTAGTCCTAATAAACACACTCATAACACAAGACAAAATATAACTTTTTTTTATAAAGTTACAACTTTTCAAATCTGCAGTCTGTTAAACTTGATATAATATACATCCCCAGAGGGAATGCTTTAAGTGAAACTGGATTGCTGCAAAGTTAAGCTTATTAACATTATCCATTTTTGTTTGAAATTCAGTTACACAGACTTTTTATTTAAGAATTAACTCCTTGCAACTCTGACTGTACTCTGTGTGTGACAGGGAAACACTCTGTAAAACAGATATGATCAAAGATCTCAAGAAGAGCATCCAGTTTTAATAGGGGCTCTTCAATCAACTGTCCTTCAAAGATGCTGCACTATTAATGAGGCTGTGGATGGAAAGGGAATTCAACCTGCTAGAGAAAGGGGCAGACAGCCTCACCTGGGTATTAAATGCAAATGCTGGCTGCTCTACCTGGCAGAGACTATTTGCTTCCAACAGGCATCACAGGTGAGTCAGACGAAAGAGAAACAACTCTGAGGCACTTTTGACACACCTATATAAATGTTACAAATTTTAGAGTAAAATTGAAGTGACATCAGCAAAGTGGCCAGAAAAGACATCTGTTTGCTCCTTCCCCTCAACAATAACAATTTGGAACCTAGCCTCTGTGGAAACTGTGGCATTTAGGTAAAGAGTGAAACTCCTTTGCCATCCATAAAACAAAAAGAGCTGTTCTGAGCAGACAGACCTGTACCCATGTATGTGATTAACCCATGGAGGCCTCAATAATAGACTCAGAACAAATGTTCTGAGCTACAGCACTTTTACCATTGCTTTTGTTACCATCACATTGTGCCAAGGAACACCAAGGAACTTGGGAAAAGTCTTGCCTACTGAGGTGCCAGGTAATTAACACACACACCTTAGACCCTGAAATGCCCAGTGAACTGACTTGTGGACAGTCTGTCCTGGCAAGAGTCTGGGAGTCCCTGAGAGCCTTTGTGGAAGTCCAGTAAGTCCAGTGAAGAAATTCTAGTGCAATGTTGGAACAAAAAAAATTAAACTTTCAAATGGGAGAGGGTAAGAGTAACAGTCTCACTTTACCCACATTACCCTTCCTGGCCAGTGGCTACGCTCAGTGTCCAAAGAGCTAGTCTCATTCTGTGTTTTCTCCCACAAGGGAAAGTGAGCGTGGGCACTTGGCTTCCACTGCTGTGTAGGACACTGTCAAGGGAGGCCCCCTGTCTCATCCCAACCAGAGTACAGAATCAGGAGCTGCATGACTAGGCATGGTGAGTAGGTGGAAAACGAGCAGTCAGGGCTCAGAAAATAAGGTGTTGAAGAGATGTGGTTCCTCTGAATCATGTCAGGGCCACCATCAAAATCACCACCCCCATAAGCCACTGTTGATTCCCTGGGTCACCTGTGGGCATCCCCGGGCTTCCATGTGTCTCACCTGCTTAGACCCCACCGTCCACCCCCTGACTGACTCCTATGCACATTCTTGATGGCAGCCAGAATGAGTCTTTGTAAACAGCTAGTGAACATGTGCAAAATGCAGGGCGAGAGAGAACGGCACTGGAAGTAAGAGAGGTTGTCGTCACTTGGTCTGGCTCTGCAAGATCCAGCCTATGCATAAAGCTGTGGATTCTGCCACAAGAGGGAGCAAGTAGAGTAAACCAGGCATGTACATGCAAAGTCTAAGGAAACCTCACAGTTCTTAGCAAGGATGAAGGAGAGATGTTTCTAAACAACAAATATTCTCCCAGAGAGGTTTGTCTGTAAAGACTGGAGTCAGTGACTGTTGCTTCAGTTGTAAAGACAGCAATGTAAACCTCCAGGAACATTAAAAAAAAAAAAATCAAAGAAACATGACATAACTAAAATGTCTTTCCAGCTGAAGTGGGAAAACAACATTCATTGCTATAGGAAGTCACTGGTAAACTCATTTGCCCATTGCAGTCTATTACTACAAAGGAGCAAAGAATACCTTTATTCTGGAAGATGTGTCATATTCAATATTTAAACATATTCATTATCTATCCCAACCTCCTTTCTGTGTCACTTCCTGCACTACAGACATTAGAGAGCAGTAAGTTTCTTCTCTGAGTTCACTACATTAAGTGTTCTCTGTGTGATTTAGATTTCTGTCATCAGGTATATTTAGATGAGATATGTGTAGAAAATGGAATTAAAATAAGGGAGAGGAGAAAGGTGTGTGTGTGTGTGTGTGTGTGTGTGAGAGAGAGAGAGAGAGAGAGAGAGAGAGAGAGAGAGAGAGAGAGAGAGAGAGAGAGAGATGAGAGAGAGAGAGAGGAGAGAGATTGAGAGACAGAAAAACCGTAAGAGGCGAGGAATTCACTTCACAAGCAAGTGTGCAGTGGCTCTGGAGCCATCAGTTCTGGTGGTTAATCCTTGATCTTCAGATTGCAGAATACGGTTCAAGTGATGGTGACCTGTGACTGCCAGGCTATGCACCAGTTTCCTTAATTTCAATTTCTGTTGTTAGCTAAGTGTATGAAAATTAAAGTACTATACATGACCATGGAGTTATTTAAAATAAAATATAGAACAACGTAAATGTGTCTCAAGTGTCAGTCACTTAAATAAATGTACATTATAGACTATTTAAATTCACTTGTTAAAATAATGTAATCTGTTTAATGTCAAAGAAAGATGTGATGATGCAAATATCCAGGCATCCAGTCTCTTAATAAATTTGTACACTAGGTAATGTAACAGCTACTAATTATGACAAAATAAAAATATTTGACCAATTAACTAAACTGATATTTTGAAATTCATGGCATATCTTTAAAAATATGCAAACAGGATGAAAACAATAATCTGTCATTAAAAGCATATGTGTTTGCAGTCACAGAAAAACACCAAGTTCATTTAGTAGATGTTAACAGCGAATATTTCTGAACTGCATGGATAAAAGATACTACCTTACCTTTTGTTATAAAACTTGTTTTTTTGCATCAAGCATTTATTGTTTGTAGAGGAAATAAAGCATTTCAATCTTTAAAAGTGGATTCATTTAGATAATTCTGATAAACTGAAAAATCTCCTTTATAGTACACTATTTCTTCTCAAGTCTACTTGTTTGATACATGACTAAATAATCTCTCTATATATACATACACACACACATACACGTATAAACACATACACACGCACCCCTTTCCTTATGTATGTCATTTTGAAATATTTGTACTGATGATATTAATATAGTATGCCTTTGTAAGTTACAGTGGAAAAGAATCAGTCAAATCCATTTCTAAGTTTGTTGTAAAAAATACCATTACTATTTCTTACAAATGGCTGTGATTATTGTTTGTAATGTGCAAGATGTGGTATTAAACACTTTAGATGAATTCTGCCAATTAATCTTCATCACAACCCCAATACAGCAGATCCAAAACCTATCATCTGTTTACATAATAGGAAACTATTGTACAGAGAAGTTAAGTACCAGTATGTGATAGAGGAGATCTCAAAAGAGTTTTCTAGAATCTCTGAGATTATGTTTTAATATACAATATATTTTTATTTATCTATTATCTGATTTTAATTGGTAATTCAAAATCATCTACCAAAAGATTGTATTTTCATTTTACAAAATACATAAAGGATATAGAGTTTCTTGGATCACTGTCAATGCTAAAAGCCTAACATGATTTCAACTTCAGCGTATCTAATAATCTATGTGAACTTAGTTTGTCTTTTTATAGTGCTGTTGTTACCTCCTGTGTAAGTGGTTCCATCTCTCTAATTGTTATTTCCTCACCTATGAAAGGTTGTCTATAATACACTTGAAATCTCCCATGGAAAATGTATTCATTTGTTCAATGAGTTTATCGTTACAGCCAAACACTCTCCTCACATAATCTTAGTTTCTCTTAGTGAAGAGAAATACGTACCCTGTGTCCATCTTCACATATATTAAGCTTAATGCCTAAATTTAGCAGATACAGTTCATGATGATCCTGTGACTGGCAGTGAAACTCCAATGCTTGTTATTCACAAAATTATGCAGGCATATTTGTTTTATTTTGTTTATCATCATTTCTTTCAGTCATAAAAACATTACATTGTTTTCTAAATTCCATTTCAACATGTTGGAACTTCCATTTCAAGACATTATCTTTATTTTGGAACTTCCATTTCAAACAAAATTTTTCTGTCTTTTGAAAAAATTATTTTTTAGACTGTGAATCTGATGGAGAAATTGACATACATTCTGTATTTTTACAATAATTTTTTAACAACCTCTAAGTAATCTTCTTGTTGCTAATTGTGCAGTTCTTATGAAGTAATTCCTTTTAAAGCAAGTTAATGATTGAATTTACCATCCTATTAGTTAAGTGATTGATACTAGATAATTGCATTATGAAAGATAGCAGCTATAAATAAGATCACCCCTATTTTCCCCAGCTTAGCAATCTTTCCTGATACATCTACAGAATGGTACTTCCAAGTGTCATTATTCACACTTGGTTTTATAACCAAAACACCATATAAGAAAAGAACAAAGGTGATAGTGAGATATGAAGAATGTTAGTGTTAAAAAATGAATGTGGTTATATTTTTTACCTGAATTTTCAATAATGATAAATGTTAGTGCAGCTCTAAGGCAAATCAAGCAGATGAACTTCAAACATGATATGCAGAAAGAGAATCATTATGACTTTCATAACCAATCAGAATAGGCTTACTAATACAAGTAATTAAATAAGGAATTCTCTGATTTCTAGGACTGAAAAATTCATATACGCTAGACTACATATTATACTAATTATTTGGGAGTCAAAATTGAAAAGTAAGAATTTCTGCCCTCAAAATAGAAACATAACATCTAACACATGGCAGTCTATGAAATGGTCTGTAATTGTATACAAATACTTTAAACAAGCTATAAGTAGATGAATATCAGAAAATACCCTACATGAGCTTAAACTATGGCTCATCTGGACTTTGTCAAACTCAGAAGAAAAAAGTAATTTCAAGCAGAGAAAATAGAATAAAAATGCAGTAATAGTGAAACTACAGGGGTTTTCACATAATAATTGGCAACTCAGTGCAGCTAACAAGGAGCAGAAATGGCAGCAAGTAATGGGAGCTCAAACTACAGGTGGGCTAGAGACACATTACACAATTTAAATTACCAACTCCATTTCAGAAAGAAAACTGGCAACAATTTGGGGAAGAGCAGTAGGAATGAAGACCAAGGCTTATTTTTGATGATGAGAACCTGAGCGCATGTGCTAGGGGCTCAATGCAGAGCAGAGAGGGATCCTGAGAGGTATGGAGGTGAAGTTGAGATGTTCAACTTCATGGATACATTTAGGAAGTCAGGAAAACTTCAACTTAAAAAGTGTTTGATGCTTTGAGAATTTTTGTTCATTTCATTTTACAACGTATCTCCGAGATAATCAACAACGCGACTGGCTTGTAGCTAAAACAACTGAAACCCTGACATCAAGTAACTTGCTCTAGTTCACAAAGAAGTTTCAAATCTAAATACAATAGCTATCCTGCTATTATTTTATACCCCTTTGATAGAAGAGCTTAAATAATTTTTATAGTCATGAAAAATTCTAGGAGACACTAGTTCTCCACTTGAAAATATATCAATAACTGTATCTTTACATAGCTCACTCACTCTATCAATTAATAATCATCTTCATCTATTGTCAGCATAATCCTAAAAAACAGGAGAAATAATGATCTTAATTTTTCCAAATAATTTGCTCAAGATAACAGTTTTATTATTTTATATTTATACTCTCAGAGTGGGACTTCTCATTTCTTCTCTTTTCCAGTTCAGTTCCTATTAGCTCTCTATGACTCCTTGAACAATCTGGCATTCATGTTCAGAAACTTCTGGAATGACTAAACAAACACTCCAATTTCCTGGTTTTAGTATTAACAGTATCATTCTAAACTAAATTACCAAAAGTACACTCCTCCAACCACTTCTCCAGCTACATAGAGTTGTCAAGCAACAGAGGACGGTATAATAAAAAACTCATCATATATTTATTGAGATGAAGGAATGCTTTAGATATTACTTACGTAAAAAAAAATCTAATGTAAAAAGCAGTATTTAAGTTCTTAAATAATTATTAAACTGTTGTTGACATTAATAATAATAAACTAGAATTTGCTGAATATTTACTAGGTTTCAAACAGTATTCTAAGTGCTTTGCATGATTTAGCTCCTTTAATCCTCACAGTAGATAGACGATGATAATGATGCTACTAGAGTCACCTAGGCTTAGGGACATTAAATAAGTATTTCAAGGCCAATATCTAGTAGCTGTGAAAATCAGAATTCAAATTCAGTTCTATTTGAACCCAAGCTAATTATCTTACATACATCCATGTGTAAATAAGTTTCATATATGTGTGTAATTTATATATATATATATGGATGGATGGATGGATGGATGTGTATATAGATGTTATATATATTAAATATATTAATGTGTTATATATGTTATATGTTTTTTATATATATGTATATATGTCTCAAAGGTCATCCTGTAAATTTTAATTGAATGTCACAATTGCTTAAGAAATAGATATATCAAAATAAGCACAACATACTCAGTCTACAACACACACAGCCCAAGCCTTTATAGCAAACATCTTTGGAGATGCCTTAGCCTTAAGGAATGTTATCTGTCTTTGTCCTGAGATTACTAGTGAGCCAGTCACAGTTTCAGATGATACTTGCTTGATTATCCTCCTCTTTACCGCTACTGTACACTTCTGAGACAGGTTTAAATTATCAGACCAGTAGTCACAAAGATGTGGAGGAGAAGAATACAAGAGGCTTAAGAAAAATGTATTATTAATTGGGAGATGCATGTACAATACTTAGTATTTATTTTTTAAAATTAAAAGTCAATGATCATATTGGCTTTTTCTCTCCTCTTTAATCAAGAAGTCCTTGAAATGATATAATAGGTTTTGCACCTTTCTAAAGAGTAAACTCATTATTATGACAGAAAGCCATATAGTGTGCAAACAGGAGATCATATATTCAAGATATTCTTGAAAAATAGGAAATAGATGGTTTATGATTTATTGATAAGAGCAGAGGAAACTACAAACAAAGCCACATCAGACAAGATTTTCAAGTGGCAGTGAATAATAAAAAGCAAACAAGATCTACAAGGACATAGAGCTTCTTTAGCATTTTTAAGATTTATATTATGAGGAATTGCTTATGTATAGCCTGGGCAGTCTTATTATCAACCTAGCTCAACATTTTCTAACGTTTTCTAAACATAATGAACTATCTGCTGAGAGAGCTCCTAGTGCAGCAACTAAGGCAGCAAATTTGCAGGGACCACTGGTAACTCCAGATCCCATAAGGGCCACTGAAGAGAAATAAAAGAAAACACACATGTCTGACTCTGGTTCCTTTCAGAAACTGTCACACTCTGAGCTAAGACTTCTCATACAGTAGGTGCTGGCTAGAAGAAAAACGTAGGGGTGCCCCCCAAACTCTTGAACTTAAAAAGGACAGATGATTACCAAGGCTATAATACAACTGTATGTATTTTCTTCTTCATCATCATTCCGTTTGTAACTATAATAAGAACACTGGTTCCTTGACAACAAAATATCAATAATCAAGTTAATTAGGGAGACAATAGTTATTCAGGATACATATATTTTTTAATTAAAGTTCTCAAGTAAAGCCAGGAATCACTACAAAAGGAATATGCTTAAGTAACAGTTTAAGAAAACCACATATTCAAAATCCTCCACAGTCACAGCTCACATAACACAAGTTCCCTTTAAGCAGAAATTAAAACATATTTGAAAAGAAACAAACATGACTAAATATTGATTGAATAAACTTTAAGGTCTTAAACTTAATAAACTGAAACTCAATAAAAAATTGAGTTTCTATATAAATGTGAGTCAATAGCAAAGTGGCAGACTACATGAAAGAATACTTAAGAAAAATGAAAAGTTGTATCCACATGTTGTAAGATCTAAGACAAGTAAATAAAAATCAGCCCATGAAGAATTCAGTAAGGGTATAAGGGTATAAATATTAGCAGGGCCCTCCGGTGGTCTAGAAGTTAAGTCTCAGAGCTATCACCTCCACCATCTGAGCTGATCCTGATCCCAGACCAGGGAGATAATCCATATATGGCTCAACAGACCTTTCCTGTCTCATCCGCTGCTTCCCTTAGCAGTGTATTTCAGTAAATCCCCACTCTGTCTCTGGTGAATCCTCGCACCCTTGCACCTCTGGTCTATACCCCAGTTCTTCTATGCAAAAATAATTTTTAAAAAATTAAAAATAAATATTAGCGGGATTATAAAGAATGGGCATAAAATGAAAACTTAAAATTAATTTTTTAATTTGGATATAAATTAATCATTCCTAGGACTGTATAAAACACCAAAGTTAATAATAAAAAAAGTAGAAACTAGGTTAATAATTATAGAAGAAACTGTATATATAGTCAAAGATAAAGTCAGGATTAAAAAAAAAATGTATTCTAGAAAGAAAATAGAATTTGCCTACCATTATAAAGTCAGTAAGTAGTAAATCTGACATCCAAATCCTGTATTGTCAGACTATAAATTCATTATCTTCAATATCATACTAAAGATAAATGATAATATTAAAGTGATATAAAAATAAAAAGTACCCTCAAAATATATTTAAATTTATATGAATTAATATGGCTTGATATAAGATATTTACAATTTTCCCATTCTAATAGCAAGATTGCTATTAGAAAATAAAATTAAAAGACATCCAATTGAACAGTTATAAGTACTCTAAAATATGTAAGAATCAACATAAAGAAGAATGTGTAACAGATATCATTTTCCAAATCATCACCTAAAAAAGTAATATCCACTGTTATATGTGTTATGGAGTAGATATTATCACACATTTTTGGTGGGAGTGTGAAATTTTCTATCCTTTTTGGGAGGGAATTAAAACTGTCTATGTGAAAAAAGTACATAAATTTTGTTCTGGCAGTAAAACTTTACTGTTTTCTATCTCTCTCTAGCTCTTTCTTATTATCTCTCTCCATTTGTGAAGAGTTAGAAACAGACAAATATTCACAAACATAGATTGTAACAAAAAAACATGGAGACAAATAAGTTATGATACATCCACAGCCCACATCTTGATATACAGATATGGGAAGTTCTCCAAGTCACATTATTAAGTGAAAAACAGCAAAGTTTCTTGATAATATGTATTGTATAATCCTTTTATGTAAGCCAATATTGAGATGGAATGGGTCCTTGAGTATATGTATTTTAAATGAACATATTTACAGCAAGATTATCTTGTTTTGCTGCTATATAAACATGTCTGAGGTATATATGTTACTGCCTTTTATAATTTTCACGAGACTGAAGAATTTCAGATATTGTAAGCTCTTTTTAAACTTACATGTAGAAACTATTACAGAATACATTTACCTGAAATTAATGAATTAATGAGCAATTTTTCTACTTTAACCCAAACAGTAAAGAGTTTATTATTAGAATTATTCAATTACTCAGTAGTTATCAAATGTCTGTTTTGTGCATAGTAACATACTAAGCTTATATTTTGTGCCAAAACAATGATTGACTTTCCTTTGGTTGGAATTATAAACTGAAACAAACACTTCACTGATTTTAGCATGCTCTAATAAATCTCTAGATTGCTTTGCCACATGATCTCTTAATAAGCTGTTAATGTAGCAGCCAGATATTTTGACTGTCTTCTGAGACAAAAGAGAAAACAAATAAATGAAAAATTCCTGCTTAAGCAGTGTTTTTATTATTCTCAAATTGTTTATTGAAAGATATCTTGAGAATAAAATGCTACAGAGAACATTTCCTTTTATATCACATAATTTTAAAAATATGTTACATAATGATAAAAATTTGCAGAAATTATCAGCCTGTTTGACATTATTTTATTAAAATATTCATATTGCATTGTATTTAAGTTTTTGTTCTGTTAGGGATTTTGGATATATATTTATAGCTGGATGGATAGATAGATAGATAGATAGATAGATAGATGTATAGTTCAGAGGAAAGAATCAAGGCAATATAGGAACACTGGCTTTAAAAATTCTAGGATAGTTATTGAAACAGGATAAAGATTCAATAACTCCTTTTCTTCTGGGTGTCTTAGGAAAAAGGAAATTCCTTATCAAAAAGGAAATTGATATCAAGAAACTATAAGAAAACAATTTCATGTGAATGTGGTTGTCTGGTATCAAGTCTGTCCGTAACATCTAGAACAGTTCACAACATACTGAAATGTTTAAATGTGTGTATATGAATGAATATATAAATACTTGTCTAAATGAATGAATAAATACATTGAAGACTAACAGCAGGAAGAAAATTGCTTATATTTAAAGACTTATTTAGAAAATATTCATGTTACTAATCTAAATAGGGTACTAAGCCCAACATTGAATAAAAACAGAAATCAAAATGTAGATATTTGCCTTCAAGGTATAAACATCTTGGAAAAAATAAGACTAATAAAAAATTTAAAAAAATCAAACTGAGGATAAGGGCACAAAATGGAATAGAAAAGAACACAAGGGACCATGGAGATGGATCACGGGTGAATTGGTGGTGGGCTACCCAAGGGGAATACAAAATGTAAAAGACATAAAAAACAATAAAAATATATTTTAAAAAATTAAACTGAATAGTAGTGTAAGAAAAGGCTATTTACACGTACAGAGGGAGTAAAAAATCTAGAGAAATCTGCAGGATTTCTGAAGGCTATCTGAAAGATAAATAAGAATTACAAAGTTGGGAAAGGAGTATAAACATGACACTTTGGAAAACTATTCCCTTCAAAGTCATCTGGAACTTCAGATTCCCAGGGTGAATTTTTATACATGTATTTTCTCAAGACTTCAGCTAAACTCAGAAGGGAAGTGTGTTTTTGCATTTATTTGAGATGAATCATAGGTAACACAACTTTTAAAAATATTTCTTCTGACATTGCCCTAATTCTAATACCTCTCACTCTGTCTTGGATTATTCTAAATCCTGGATCTCATCTAGGAGATGCGGGCATCCTTTTCATTAGTGATGAGTATTTTCCTAAAAGACCATGTTGTTCATATAACATCTGTCTTTCGAGTACTATCAAGGTTCTACACATTAACATCCTTAGTATGGCAACCAGATTTACCATTATGTGACATTAACTGACCTTTTACACTTTTTAACCAACCTCTCTGCAGAAACTCTATTACACTCAGAGGAGAAAGTTAACTTGCTGGACTTACAGTATTTTCCCAACCTTATATGACTTTCCAACATTCTCCATAACTTACTCATGCAGGCAATGAAAATGTGCTATTTAAGTTATAGTAGATATGTGGAATTAAGGACACAGACATTAGGAAGGGTCACTGTCATAAAAGAACAAGGTCAGGGAAGGAAGCATAGTGGACGATGGTGGTGGACTATGATTTAGTGGTGAGTCCACTATTGTGGTAATACCTAATGGGGGTAGCCAGATATCAACTCAATGAAAACTAAATTAATTAAAAAAATAAAAAAAGATATAATTAAAAACAGAACATGGTCAAATGAGACAAATGAGAGAGGTAGATAAGTAAGCCAAAGATTATAATGCATACAGTAATCATCTCAATTTTTTTCATATTTGCAAGGTTAGTAAATGAAATGCAATGAAACTTCTCAAAAATCTGAGCTAAAATCAAATTCTCTTTTACATTTTCTTCCACAACATTTTAACATTTTATCTATCTATCTATCTATCTATCTATCTATCTATCTATCTATCTATCACCATTAGGATACTTATTTTTCTTTACATTATCATTATTAGTTCATTCCTTTATTCAGTGACTATCTCACTGTCTAGTGTAAGCTAGATGTTTTCCATGTGCCCCCTAATGGCTTATAAATACTTTTAGGGGAAAAAAAAAGTATGTTATTATATCATATTTCTAGAAAAGTATTTTTTGAAGAACATGTGTAATCGTCTGCTTTTTATTTAAAAATAAATAAATTATGTAAATATAGTACTGGGAAATGATTTCCTGATTATAAGTCTTGACAATAAAGTTATTTGTCACAGAAAAATTAATCCTATATTAGATTATCTTATTAAAAATATCTTTAAAAAAACCATGGTGATATTCCCATATTATTCTCTCTTAATGAGAGTGTATCTAATGCATTATGTTTGGTTTAAGGTTTTCCAATTTAAGAATCAATTGAAAAAGTGATTTATGTACAAAGATTTATAAACGTAATAATGAAGCTTTCAGATGCTAGAAAGTGGGACAAGAGGTAGAAAGACAGAAAAAGAAAATATTAATCTAAGAAAAAAGAAACATGGTGGGGAGAGGGGAAGGAGAGGATTATTATCATTCAATTTTTCATAACCATCCAGAGAGAAAATCTAGGGCTGATACAAAATATATGAACAGAGGTAGAATCACATTTTGATTTAAAAATATAGACGTATCTGCTATGACTGATAGATCTTTGAAAGTATTCATGCAGAAGCTCTATAAACACTGAATTAAGAAATTCATTGTAATAGACATAACACTTTGAACTAGATGATTGCAAAGGTCATTTTTCAAGTTTTAAGCCTAGAATACTTCAGGTATCTAGGTGTATTCCAAAGATTTTAAATGTATGAACATTTCTACAGCATAAAGTTCATAGGTTAAAATAATAATTTCTAGTGTGTATAAATTAGCAAGTCATCACAATTTATTGAGTACCTACAAAGAGTTCACAAATTGTGCAATCAGTCGTAATTAAAATTTATTTTGATTTTATATACAATTTCCTTAGTACAAGTCCCAGTCTATTAGAGGAGGTTGAGTGTATGTGACATAATTAAATAAGAATGCTGTGCCATGACTAAAATGCTTTACATAAAAACATATTTGCATAGTGACTTCATGTCCTCTATACCATTTGTCATAGGGACTGCAGTCTACATTTTAGCCAACACCTGCCAACACTGGTCTTTTTGATAGGGGCTGTTTCATTGTGATTTTGATTTGCATTCTCCTAATGATAAAGGCTGGCAGGTGCTTATACAAAGTAAGTCAATCCCAAAGAGCAAAAGCAACTTCTGCAATTAAGAAACTGGACATAAATTCTAAAGAAAGTGGGGCCTGGGAAATATCCCCTTTGGGCAATGTTACAAGGCTTAGATTTGGAATAGATCGACTTCATAAAATACCAGTGGAAGAGTTCTTGGTCAAGCAGAGAGTTATTAAGAGCCCTGAGCTAGTCAGAGGAGTTAAAACATATGTTAGTGTTGGGGAAAGGGCATATGAACTAGAACTAAAGGTATTGAGAAATGTATCACGGTTCACTTAAAGAGACTTTAAATAACAGAAAAGAGTTGTGAAGTTAAACTTTGTCTGGTAAGATACACAGAAGGAAATACAGTTAATTTTCAATTTGTAATATAATAACATATGTTTCTGGCTTAAAAGGAGATTAAGTTTAGTTTTTGTTCTAAAATTCCCATTTTGTACCTAATAGTTACCTAATATTTCCATGCCCATGTTTATATTTAGTTTCTGAGTTAGAAGGTTGAAGAATGTAACTCTACCCCTGCTGATTGTGTTTATGCATATTCCAAATTTATAATTTTTGTTGATTATTTAATTTAATTTGAAATAGTTTTATTAAAGTGTAATTAAAAATGTATACTTAATATGTATAAATTGATGAGATTGGAGATATGGTAACATCCAAGAAACTATTACAACAAATTCATCATTTCCAAATGTATTCTTCTGTCTCTTTACATTGTGTGTATGTGTGGCTAAACCATGCACCTTGAGGTCTACCCTGTAAACAAAATTTTAATGGTACAGTACTGAAGTGCTGACTATAGTTACCAGGCTGTAACAGAGCTCTAGAACTTATTTATCTTGCTTAAATGAAACCCATAACCTTGAATAATTGCCCATTTCTTTCTACCCCACAGGTTCTGGTAAACATCCTTTTACTCTCTGTTTCCATATCTTTGATAGTTTTTATGATATCTCATTTAAGAGTTATCATGCAGTATTTGTTCTCTTGTGACTTTTATTTCACTTAGGCTATTCTCCATGTTTATCCATGTTGACTCAAATGGATGGATTTCTTTTTTTAAGACTGAATAATATTCCTTGGTGTGTCAATACCCATATCTTTTTACATTCATGGATCAATGAACATTTGAATTGTTTCCATATCTTGATTATTCTGAATGATGCTGAAAAGAATATTGGAGTTTCAAATACCTCTTTGAGATTCTGGTATCAGTTCTTTTGGACACATACAGAAATGGGATTGCTGATTCTTGTGCTAATTTTATTTTTCATTTTTTGAGTAACTTTCATACAGTTTTTCATAGTGACTGTAGAATTTTATATTCTCACCAACTGTGCACAAAGTTTCCAATTTCTGTTTGCTTTTTAAAAAAAAAAAATAAGTTACCCCAATAGATATGAGGTGGTAGTACATTATGGTTTTGATTTACATTTACCTGGTTTTTAGTGATACTGAACATGTATTCAGAGTTCTGCTGGCAATTTGTCTATTCAAGTTCTTTGTCCATTTCATAGTCAATATATTTTTGTTATTCAAATGGACTTTCTTATATATTTTGAATATTGCTCCCTTATCAGATATATTAATGGTATTACACCTATATCATCTATTACTTATTATACCTATATCACACCATATCTCCCATTACCCTCTTCAAGGAGTTCATTTTCTATCTAAACTATCTATCTAATCTATCTATCATAATCATATAACTCTCTTCCTTCCCCCAGAGAACATTTGAACACAATTTTCTCAATTAACTACATTTTTAAAAAAAGATTTATTTTATTTTTGCATACAAGCTGGGGTGCAGGCCAAAGGTGTGGTGCAGTGAGAGGGTTCACCAGAGACACAGCAGGCAACAGAATAGGCAGATCAACCGAAATACACTGCTAAAAGGAGCAGCAGGCAAGGCAGGAGAGGTCTGCTGCGCCATGTGGGAATCTCCCCAGCTGGGCATCAAACTCCGAGAGCTCCACAGTGCTGCACTTAACCTGTTGTGCCATCAGGGAGACCCAACTACATTTCTAAAAGGCCAAACAAAGAATTACTTTTGCTTGCTTATATGTTTTATTAAATTTATCTTGTTTCCCCAGAAAAATTCTGCTTTATCCATGGCTGTGCAAATGAGCCCAAGGCAAAGATAATTATTGTGATAAAGGAGAGAAAAAAACTGCATGAAAACATTAATCAGTATCTCAATACATTAACCTGGCCATGTTTGCTTTGAATTTATTTAAAGCAGGGTATATTTGTTACCAGGCAGGGGGAAGTGCACCCCAGTACCCCTAAACCTGCCCACTCTAAATATGTTCTGCTATCTACCACATCAAGAAAAAAATATACTCTAGTGAGTAAGACCTTTAATGGAAAGGAACTTTAATACAATTAGTGTGTGATAAAGAGAAGATAAGAAAAGACAAAGAATATTGTTTCCAAATCAAGCACTCACAGTTACCCATCCCCTCATGGGTAAATGCCCAGCCAAACAGGGTTGGTCCAAACCAGGACTGCTGATACCCAAAATTTTGCCACAAATCTAAGGCATCTCTTGGTGGGGACCCATAAGAAAGGGGCAGAAGTGGCCAGACATGTCTGGAAGGAAAAGAGCAAAATCAAAATCAAGATAAACTCTGCCATTGTTAACCACCCCATGGGTCTCTCACCCACATCTATTTTAAGTGTCATCTTCTATGTTCCTGAAGTCCTTGCTACAAGTCCAAGATTCAAATACAGCATCTTCACATATCTCTCTGCTCCAAGTGCTTCTTGCAGATTTCCTTCTTGCTCTCCATCCCCTTCCTTCCTTCTCCTCTCTAGTTTCTCCTCCTCCCTGCTCAGCTCCACCCTTCCTTGGGTGGGGCAGGGGACATGGGACCTCCCCCTTCTCTGGGGCCCACCCAGTTACACATTCATATTTAACTCTAAGGGGACAATGGTGTGTTGAAGAACATAACAGAATTGAATATTTAGTGGTAAATTTAATGTAGTATATATGCATGTTGAATTTCAGTGATGCATAATGTTATAATACAATGTTACTGCAACAGGAAGAAAAATGTGACTCAAGTAGAAAAGACTTTTTAAGTTATCTCCTTGACGTTGTTAATCCAAGAATCTAGATCTTTCTTTACTTTTCATTTGATTGTTATTTCTTCTCTAGTCCCCCTTTTAGTCTTCATTTCCATTATAAAGGTATTGAACCAATGGTGATTTACCTCCACATTTCCTGCTTATTTGCTCATCATAAATCTTACTAATAATTTACTATTTTGTTATCCAGTTTGGGGGTTCCTGGATTTTGGGATTTCTTGGTCCTTGATTATGGTGCAAGAAAAAGTCACATATCTTTAGAAGAAGCAAAAGTGAAGTTTATTTAGATACAGAATGACATTAGACCCAGAAAGAGGTCCAGGCAGGCAGAGCACTGTTTAAGAACAGCTGCAAGAGAATTATGGGCACTTTGGTTTTAAATGGGGTGCAAGAACTGTTCACTCCATCCCTTCCCTGGATGCACTCTGCAGGTGCTACTGGGGTATTGGTTTATCCATGCAGGCAGCAGTTCTGGGGCAGGGGAGAACATTTGGCCTGAGTTGCCACAGTGTTAATCAGCCAGGCCCTTCCCTTGGAGGGGGAAAGCATTTAGGGTTGGGGGGGGGGTTATTTCTTGTTCTGTTTAGGGAAATTGATTTACGATCCAGAACTCTGCCATTTTCAAGCAACTGACCTCTCTCTGGGTGCTCCTAGGGCTCTATCAGCCTGCCTGTGAGTTGTGGTGGGAACTGCTTTCTTCCCTCTGGGCTTTATAAACTCTAGCAAGTGTCTCCAGGTGATGAGTAGAGTTGACCTTTTAATTTTCTTTCAACATTTTGGTCCTCCTTGCCCTAAATGTGTAACAGTTGCTTATAGGAGTCCTCAAGCTGAACTTTTACTTTAATGATTCAATTTCATTATTTTCTATTATTTACTATTTCCCCTAAGTGTTTTTTATTTGGTTTTTAAATTTGGGAATTATATTTTTCAAAAAGAAATTAATATCTTGAATAAAAAATTGTAACATTTTGAACCTTGTTTAGATAATACTAAAAGTCTTTATAGAATCTTTCCCCTATTTTGAAAACTCATATGTGCTGGTTCAAAGCATCACTTTGAAAGAGTTTTTTATTCCACTCCAGCACAGTACATCATCTATGAAAAGTAGAAAATTAGGATTTGACAGTGCTCTTGAATTTCTTGAGTAAATTCTGAGGAATATGAAATGTCTGCACAGGGCTTTGAGTTTCTGTGAGAAAAATCCTACATAAATGCAAAGAAAGACTCCTCTTCAAGTGGAATGTTCTCTTATATCTTACATTACAATTTCACATTTTGTTAATATGCAGCAACAAATTCAAAAAAAATGAAATGGCTCTGAGAATTCTACCTCTGATTTACCTCTTTTGGGATTCAAGTATAATAAAAAAAAGGACATATTTAAATTATTTACTAAGTATATTATTATACTTATTAATACAGTTCCAAATGGTAGTTTACTTTAATATGTGGATAAGTCTTCTTTCCTAAATAATAGTTCACTATAGTTAAAAACTCCACTTTTAATGCATAATAATTGAAGAGAAGTAACTATATACAACTTCTCACATACTTGAATGATTTTTTAAAACATCTAATTTAATTGAATTGCCTGACTAACTAGTGTGTCTGTTTGATAGCCTGTAGTGATAGCATTTTTGAAGGTAGTATTTAGATTACATTTAGATTTTTTTTTTACTCTTATAGTATAATAACGACAGTTACTTCTAAAGTTATTTCTTACTCAAATATCAGTAAATACTATTGATTTCTACTTACAGCTTTTGTAGACATGTCATCTATTGTGTTTACTTTAGCAAGTTTATATTGATGGCAATCAACAGTTTGCGAATAAGCATAAATACCAGCTGTGTTACTGGAAAAATGAAAGATTCATTGGCTATATTCTTGTTATCTAAGTTAAATTTATTTTTTTCACTATCATCTACTTCTACAAAGAAAATAAAAAGGATCTTATCTGGTACAAACATCCAAAGAAATAGGTATTCAATACCTATTATATACTCAGTGGATTTATAATTGAAATTCTGAACAGTTACAGAGGGTATTTTTCATATGGTCTTTATTTTCAGGAAGCTCATTCTGTTCTTGTTAAAAAGGATTATTGTGTACTACTCCTAATAGGCACAAGTACCAGACTATGCATCATAAACAACTCAGTTATGTTGTATGGACAATAAATGCCAGATGTGACCAGCTGTTAGAAAGTACAGTGGATGTTTGATATCCAAATGTATTCACAAAGATATAACTTTAGCTTTATTTTAGGTATATTAAGATTTGAACAGATGAAAGGGAAAAAGTGACATTTCAGACGGAATTAACTTGAAGAAACATAGGCAGAAAAATATAGTGTAAGATTTTACTCATGAAGGAATATGCAGAAGTAATGAGTAAAATAATGCAACAATGCTCAAAATTATGAAGACATTGACTATTTTTCAGGAGGAAGGGTGATACTAGGCATGAATCTTTTAATATAGAAGGCCTCCTATAGCCAATGTCCTTCTATTAAGGGAACTTTCCAAAATGAAAACATAAAGCTATGGAGATCTTAAAATACACTCAAAGTATGGTTCTGACTGATGAATGTAGGCAGACTGGTAGATGGTCTGCCTCACTGAAAGCAGAGTAGACCATCACTTAGTATTGACACATGGATACAGATGGTCCAGAAAAACACAACAGAAAGTCGTCCAATATGACATACTACTCAGCTATGAAAGAAGATGTAATCTTGGCATTTGTGACAACATGAATGGAACTGGAGGGGATTATACTACACAAAAAAAGTCAGAAGAAAAAAGGCAATTACTGAATGAGTTTACAAAAGCAAACCAAAATAAATTCTTGAAATCCAACTGCTAACCTGAGGCTACCAGGAAAAGATGGTGAAGTATAGGAGAAAAGGGAAGAGGGAACTCAATGGACAATGATTGACAATTATTGTGGTTTTGGTAGTAAGCAAGCTATGATAACATAGATTTATAGAAGTGTGAACAGGTACACCTAAAATATATATGGCATTATAAACCGTGTTACCTCAAAAACAAAAAGAATCTGCCAAATAAACCCCCCAAAATTGATAAATTCATTATGTGATCACATAGTATATCAAATAACTGATGCAAATTTGGATTTTTAATAATCAGTGTTGGAACTAATGACAGCCATTTAGAAAATGATACAATTGGATCCATTGATCACTCCATAAATAAAATTAATCTCTCACTGGATCATAGATTAAATATAATGTTAAAAACATAAATGCACTAAATTTGCATGGGTAAATCCTTCTATACCTTGGGTGAAGGAAAAAGTTTTCTAGCAATGATTCAATATCAATATACAACAATAATAGGGAAAAAAAAAAATCTTTACTGTGTTACGTGATGTGAGGCACTGAGAAGATACAACCTTACTTTCTATAGCCTCTCTCTCCAGAACCTGAATCCAATTATTAGAAAACATCAGTCAAATATAGTCTGAGAAAAACATTAGCTTCCTCTTGCTGCTGTGACAAATTTTTACGGCTTTAGAGCTCAGGAATCTAAAATGGGTTTGTGGAGTTAAAACCAAAGTGTGGGCAGAGCTGTGTTTCCTCTGAAGTCTATAGAGGATAATATATTTTTTTGTGTGTGCTTTTTCCAGTTTCTTGGGACTGACTGCATGCCCTGTTCCTCTTTGTTTGAAATCATTAATTTAATACATTAAATCTCATTCTTTCCCTCCCTCCTCCTCTCTCTTCTTTCTCCTAGTTCTTATACTTTCTCTCCTTTTTTATCTCTCAGTCTACTTCCATTGATAAAAAACTTCCCTGATTCCTAAAACTCCTGACTCTTCTTAGAAATATCTTTATGAATACTGTATTAATGATCTGGATAATCCAAAATAATCTCCCTATTTTAACATCTTTAATTTAATCACATCTTTAAAGTCCTTTTTGCCATGAAAGACAAATTTCAGGCTAGTAGGGGAACATTTTTAGGAGACTATTATTCTCTCTGTGACAGAGACATTTTGAAAAATAGCTCGAGGTATTCTAAACAATGTCAAGTTCATTAAACAACAACAAAAAAACTTGGTGAATCATTACAGTTGAAGGAGGCTAAACACAGATAAAAACTAAACAACTAAACATAGAGCATGGTTCTAGACTGGATTCTGGAACAATTTCTATAAAATATTATTGGGATAATTGACAGAATTGGAATAATTGATTATACAACTCAATATCCTTGTTCTACGAAAGATACAATAAAATATTTAGGAGTAAAGAACATACTGTTGCAACATATTCTTAAATGGATTCCAATTGATAATAACAAAGCCACACAGAGAATGGGAGTAGTAAGGCAAACTATACACAATTGACTGATCTATTAAAAAATATAGGGGGCCTCCCCAGTGGTATAAGGGGTTAAGTCTCAGCACTATGAAGCTATCGGCAGCCACTGAAGCACAAGTTCAATCCCCAGTCAGGGAGCTGACCCACATGGCGCAGCAGACTTCTCCTGTCTCACCAGCTGCTCCCCTCAGCAGTGCATTTCAATCAATCTGCCTGTTCTGCTCCCCACTCTATTTCTCGTGAATCCTCTCACCCTTGCCCCATCATCTCTGGCCTACATCCTAGCTCTTGTATGCATAAATAAATCTTAAAAATCTTGCTATTTTCTTTCTCTATCTTTGAAGTTATTTCCAAATAAAATCACATTAATGTAATTCTAGATCTCTTACAATATGCTCTTACCAGTTAAACTTCACTATCAGCACATATATTAACAGTTACATAGAAATAATATTCCAACTGAGCATAGTAGGAAAAAATGATTGAGGTTCAAATGAGAAAGTACTAATGAGGCAAATTTTCAGTGTTGATCCATAAAATAAACCTTCATTCATGTACAATAAGATGTTATAAAGTCAGTGGTAAATTATAACTTCTTTTTGAGCTATAGAACATTTCAGAAGAGTTTTAGTTATGGAGAACACCATGTAGGCAATAATTAAGGCAGACTGTACATTATAAATTAGAAGAAAATAACCCTGGAATTTGGTAGCCATATGAATTATAACAAGTTCTATGACTTTTCAAGCATTCTAATTCTGAGATGGTAGGAATGAAATCTTGGATATTAGCAGGTGGCCTGGAGAGGAAGAGATACAGAATAATAAAGGATTTAATAGGACTTCATAACAAGTATGATGGGGAAAAATGAAACTAAAAAGAATAAGATATTTTTATTTGATTTTTTTTTTTTTTTTAGTTTGGCTAACTAAGCAAATAGTGGAAACTATGGCAGTTACATACTGTGTGAAATCAATTAATATTTGGTATAAGTCTCATAAAACTATAAGAAAAACTTAAGAAATAACCAATAAGAACTTGTAGATTTAGGATCTGATCACAGTAGACATAAAAAGTTCAGTTGCAAAAAATTAACTAGGGAAGATGCCTACTGATTGTGAGATCCTGCATCAAACTGTACCTAGAGTCATTTGATGTTATAAAAACATGGAAAACCTAATCTTGTGAAAAAAAAAAAAAACCTATTTCAATTTAATCTATTTCCATACTTAACAAGGCAATAAGCTGTCAGTTTTTGTACTTGCAAATTTCCTTTTCCTTTTGAGATAAAATGGATTTTCTATGTATAATTTGTCTCTAATTTTATCGTGTACTGTTATTTTAAGGCAATGCAACAGATCTATTTTTATCAAGACAGCATCATCATTTTAGAACCTGTGGGAAAATTAATTTCAAAATCTATAAAATCGCATTCAAATTGTCAACATTAATTCCTCCTGGTACTTTTCAGGAAAAAAATCATTCACTCCCTCTTTAAAATATGCAATATCAATTCTGCTATGCTAATCAGTTCTGCCTGATGATTTTCACTCATCACATACATACTTTGCAGTTTTTTCTCAATTTTTGAACTTCCATTTGCTACAACTCTATGAAGACTCTCTGATTGATACTTTTTGTCATTTTGATAATCTCTGTTTCTTCCTAATGCCAGTGGCCTGTATCTCTTTGCATCTCATTTATGTATGATCTTTTATGAAGAAAAAAATCCCCATTTTCATAGATAACATTTACTGAGCACATGGAATGCATTGTTCCATGAAGCAGGTAATCATTTAAACAGACGAGCGCACATGAGGTATTAGTTTCCTATGAATTCTGTAACAATCACCACAAAGTTAGTGGACCTAAAATGCAAATTTATTTTCTTGCTGTCCTGGAGATAAATCTAAAAGAGTAAATAAAAAGAACATGCCAGTAGGACTGTGTTCCTTCTGGAGGTTTCATGGGAGAATCTGTTGCCCTTAGACTTTACAAGCATCTAAAGACTGGACACATCCCTTATCCTGTTCTCATATACAAAAAACATTATTCCAATCTGTGCTCTTACTGTCCCAGCTCCTGTGGCTTTGACCTTCCCACCTACTACTAAGAAAAACTGTGACTACATTGGGCCTACCCACGTAATTCAGAATACACCCCCATCTCAAAATCCATAATTTAATGACATCTTCAAAGATGCCTCCGTCATGGAAGGAAATGTATTCCCAGATTCTGAAGATTAAGAGCTGGGCATCTGTCAGGAGTCAGAAACTTAAATATGCTTCCAATGTTAGCTTGTTAGGTAGCAGAAGTCAGAATAAACCCAGAATTTTATTACTACAAAAGCAATCTCTGCACTCCTGGACCATGGTTTGCTCCCCTGTAGCTCTTATTGCCTCTGTCTTTTATCCTTATACACATTCTTCACATATTAATGACTGGAAATGGTATCATCATAAGGATATCTGTTTTATTCCCTCAAAAACAATAGAGTACATATGACTTCCCATGGTGAGAATTTTTTGTGTGTTTTTAATGTATATTTAAATTTTTCACTGCTAGGCCAAACAAAGATAATATAATCGGGAAATATGCTTTTGATTCTAAAAAATAGTTTTCTTTTTGCCACATGTTCTTCCAGCCTTTGTTTTCATCTAAAATCAGTGTGCTGCGTACCCCACATTCATATGATGGATTTAAAAATATATCCAAAGTATAAACTACTTCAAAGCCATGAATGTCAACTTTAAATTTATTGAATGAGAAGTCTTAAAGAATAGATGAAAATAGCAAAGTAAACAAAATAGACAAATTTAGGACTCCAGTCCCAAAACAGGCCATCCCTCATCATTGTCACTTGTCTATATATGTTCTCCTGGGGCCATGAAAGTTTCCATATGGTCATCAAAATTTAAGATCTTGGGAAAAGGAGCAACAAGATAATATTAATTTTTAAAAAGTTGCTACTTGGGAATGAGGGGCTCCGAATATATTCCTAGCTACAGAAAACCTTGAATTAATATTTATTAGAAACTTAGATTTAAGAGTAACCCAAATATAGATAAAACATCTTGTGTTAATCAACATTACATAAAATTCAGCTGACTACTTTTCATTTTCTGAGAATTTTTTCTTTGTCATACTTTGGACATTCTGACCATTTCATACCTTTCTCTCTCTGAAAAAAATAATTCCGTCCTTAAAATAAGTCTGTCTAATCAAATAAATCTTGACAAATATATACTTTCTCTTGATCATGATGTCATATAAAGCTCTGGATTTTTGTGGTATGTTCTCTTCTACCACCTTCCACTTTGAATAGCCATTGGCAATAGTCCTGTTGTGTGGTAATGGAAAATTAATCCAAAATTTTATGTATATAAGTCCTCATGGTATTCTTACTCAATATGCTTTGTAAAACCAGAACTTTTTGTTTTGGAATAGCGCTAATTTAAACAGTTTCAATTTTTTTTTCATTTTTATTGTTTGTAATAACTACATAGGGCAATAAATTCTTAGTATTTCTTTTCTACTTTTTAATTATATTCTGCGATGTCACTGTATACAAATATAGTATGGATCATGAGGTTCGACATGGTTTCTTTTTTAAAGATAAGAACCAAAATCATTTCCTAATTTCTTTTGAAAAGAACAATATGTATCATTTAATCTCAAAAAATGAGAAATTAAAAATATTATGTGGTGAGTTTGAAGCAAATAATAGCAAATCACAGCAGCTCTGCTCTTCATAGTAATATTCAGAGCAATTTATAATACAGTATTTTATTATAACTAAGCATTTGTACATTTTCTCAGTTAGGTTTATTGAATCATAGTATCAGATATAACATGTTGTTTTCCTGGATATAAACTGAAAATAGGTCAACAATATAATACTCCGTGTGCTCACATTTTCCACAGTTGTTAAGTACTTAGAGCTTATGTTCCAGATATAGATAAGCATGTTAATTATTATGCTAGATTCTAAAAAGGAAAACTGCCATGCCTCCATTGAGGAAACACTTCCAGACTTCTAAGAGGCTTTTATTGTGTATATTTTCATTTTCTAGAAAAAAATTGGAACAAGAATAACTGCTAACAAAGATGTGTTCAAATATAGTGCAGACATTTATTATTACATTTTGTAATGTGTTTTAATAGAAACTATTAATTCTTAACAAAAATTCTTGTGTTGTATCTAAGGGCACGATCAGGGCTAAGTAAACTATATAATATGCCGATTCATGGCCAAAAATAGTCCAATTAATTTTCCTAGAATATAATTTCCCCATATATAATATTTATTTATAATTCTCTCTTGTTTTACATTTAAATAATAACTGTGATCAAGCTACTATGCAGTAACTCTTGCCAGGAGATCAGTTGATAATTAACTGAGGGAACAGACTATAAAAGTGCTTTGTAAAAACTGTATGCTTAAAAAGAGTATAGGTAGTTATAATTGAGCAGTTTCTATGTACCCAGTATGTAACAAATGCTGATGTTGACAATAACCTTTCAAGCTATTATTTTTTCCAATATATAAGCTCAATAAAGCTCAATAAACTCAATAAATTTATTTAATCTAACTGGTCAGACTACAAAGTTTCTTTTATTGTGCCAAGACTTTGGATGACATTTAAAAAATCTGGAATTACCATGATGATGGTGATGATTAAAGGGCTGAAATTTTCATCATAGCAAAGCCAGTTAAAGATTTCATAATATTTGGTTACATTATGCCTCTCTTCCAGTATTTTATGGGCTGGCAGGTTTAACACAAATTTGTGCTTTAAACAGATACCTACAGAATAGTTTGCTAGTCACTATGTTAAATACTGAACTAAATAAGTATGATATCTCTTATTATCATTCTATAATTCTTTTGGGAGAGAAAGTTATATATAAATTTACAAACACTTATTAACTGTATTTACGATTAACGAAGAAAACATCTCATTATTTGAAACTGCAAACACTTTTATATAAATAACGTTATTTTTAAAATAAAAGATATTCCTGAACACCTGAGGTACACATTGAGATGACTCTGTCATCTGAAATGTTCATGTAGTGGTTGGATGTCATATATTCAGTGTCTGCCAAAATGACATGAATACTTGGAGTATTCATGTCATTTTGTAATCATTTTAGCTTTTCTCCAGAATTATTCTTACTTTTCTTTGCATACATTTTTCATATTCATATGGGCACTAAACCCAAGATGATGATTAAATATTATAAGCAGTGATGTTGCATTACTAGGACTATGCATGTAATTATTAAACATGCTTTTCATTTGTAGCTTTTAAAGTTTATTATCTACAAGTCCATAAAATTTATTCTACAAGTCCTTAAAGTGTATTATTCTTTGATACGAGACTAAACTCAACCAGGACATATTTATGATGACTTTAAAAAAAATAGCAATGATTTTGCACTTCTAAGTAGCAGAAGACAATCTCTCAGTATCCCTCTCCAAAAAAAGAGAATAACTGAAAATTAAATTCTACTCCAAATCAATACCTAGATATAAATTGAAGGAAAATATTGCTGAAACTTCAAAATAGCTAAGTTAAAAAAAAAGATAAAAAACACCAAACCTACCCCCAAAAAATCCTAACACTTAATGATATGGTGTTAGGAGGTAAGATTTTTGGAAAGTAATTAGGTCATGAGAGGTAATTAGGTCGTGAATAGGGTATGTGCCCTTATAAAATCGCACAAGAGCTTTCTTTGTGCCCTGTGTAACTGTAAGAGGTCATCTGAGGTCATCTATTCCAAGTCAGCTATTTCAACTTGGAGAGGATCACCAGAACCCATCCTGCTGGCACCCTGAGCTCTTCCAGCTTTCAGAATTGTGAGAAATGGATGTTCATTCTTCAAGTGACCCAGTCTCTAGTAATTTTTAATAGGAGCCCAAGTTGCCTAAGAGAAGGGTACTTTATCACAAAAGGCAATCCTAAATGTCAGAGAAACAATTAACTCACTACCCATCACACAATCTGAGATTCTTCTCTCGTCCTCCCCAACACCCATCCCTGTCAAATTACCTGACTTTTGTCCTACTGGCAGAAGAGGGCACTATTAAACTAGGAATTCTGCAAAACACTCTAATGTCACAAAAATGAGTAAATAAAGACTAACAAAGTACTGTTGCATATTGTCACAAAGTCTGCAAATAACGCATACAGTAATGAGAGAAGAGAGAGAAAAAGATAATAATGTAATTGTTATAATGTTATAAATGGAAACCAGATTTTAATGATATAAAAGTTTAAGAAAACAGATGACAGCATTCAAGTATCACTACAAAAGTAATCAATACAACACTCCGCACGCACGCACACACACACACACACTCACACACATGCTTATGTTATTTCCTAGAACAAAACAAAAATAAAGCCAGTATTAAAAAACATAATAATATATTGTGAAATAGTGGAAACCAAACATATCATTTACATTATTTAAAAAGATGCATCAATTTTTAAAATGTTTGCTGTCTACTGATGCCAGGTGTTGAGTTGGTTGATTAAAACAAGATAAATTGAACCCTGGGGAGGTTGTGATGAATCAAGTGTTGATTTGAGGGAAGGAAGAAAAGACGAGAAGAAGCAGTAAGAGCTGAGTGTTTGACTACAGCTACCTCTAGAAACTGCAACAATGCACTAAGTTAGTGTGAGATGGCAACTTTCCCCAGGGAAATCTGCCTGGTAAAGTCTTTATAATTGGGTATATTAATAGCCAATTATATATTGATATTTCATGCTTTGAAATATCATGCTTTGGATTTCACCTGAACTCCTCACGTACAATAACTATGTTTATGAAGCAACAAATATAAAGAGGTGAAAGGAGATATAAACATTATAATAATAAAACACTTTAAAATATCTTTTTGGAGAAAAGACCCAAAATCTCAGTAGCAAGAATAGGGAAGAAAGACATGATCAAACAAAACCCCACTGCAGCTCTGTGTATAACTTGTGGTATTCATTGTAGCATTATTTGTATTTGAAAATATTGGAAACAATCAAAATGTCATTTAGTAGAAGAATGGTTAAATAAGCTATGGTACATCCATACATAAAAGGCCTATTTTGGCTATATAAAGAATGAGAACATCTGGGTTTCCCTGGTGGCCTAACGGTTAAATCTCAGCACTATCACCTCTAAGGGCTGAGTTGGATCCCCAGCCAAGCAGCTAATTCAAAGATGGTCAATGAACTTTTCCTGTCTCTCCTCTGCTCCCCTCAGCAGTGTATTTCAGTAAATCCACCTGTTCTGCTCCCCACTCTGTCACTGTTGACCCCCCCCACCGTACCTCTGACCTATGCACCTATTCGTCTATGCAAAAAAAATGAAAATAAAAAGAATGATGATACCTCTACAAGCTGATTTGGATATAAAAAATGAAAATGGAAGTGCATCTGTGTGTGTAGATATATGAATATATTCATGTATGTATATATATATGCATATATGAGGATAAAAATTATTTAAGTTAAATGTCTGTTTATGCATATACATAGATATACACATATCTGCAATCTATTATCTATTAGTGTTTCTTTCTACCTATCATCTATATGCTCTCCTTCAAATAAGAAAGCAGGGAATATAGGAAATATATATACACATATATATGCCTAGTTTGTTAGGGGTGCTAAAACCAAATACACTGACTAGAGGGCTGATAAATTACAGAAATTTATTTTTTCACAGTACACATGACCCTTAATAAGTAAATAATTAAAACCAACCCAAATATGGTAGGAAACAAAAATGGGATACACATACATAGTAGAAAATGAAACTAACTATAATACAACCATACCGGATTGGAAAGGATGTGTAAGATCAAAATTTGGGGCCTCCCTGGTGGCGCAAGGGGGTTAAATCTCAGCACTATCAAACTATCAGCAGTGATTGCTGCCTGAGTTCCATACCCCCTCCAGGGAGCTGACCCACATGATGCAGCAGACCTCTTCTGTTTCACCCACTGCTCCCTTCAGCAGTGTATTTCAGTCAATCTGCCTGTTCTGCTCCCCACTCTGGCTCTGGTTAATCATCTCACTCCCCCACCCACTGGACCTCTGGCCTACACCCCAGATCTTGTATGCATAAATAAATTTTTGAAAAAAAATTGAACAAATGTTTTGATTCTGCAATATTTCCAGGCTCATCAAATTAGTTTTATCAGGCACCTTCATTCTAAAATAGCAATGTTTGATGTCTCCAGGATTCCAAAAACAAAAACATTGGAAGTTATTTGTTACAGCATATATGCTGAACAAATTGATGGCTACATGATGAATTTGAAATACATTCAGTCTTCAACTTAGTTGTAATTTTCAACTAGGAGTGATTTTCCTACCTCGGGTACTTATTTTTTATGACCTGAGATTTTTAATTTTGAAATGGGAGCTTTTTTGTTACCATGTTCATTTTTTTAAATTGTTGTTATTTATTTTTTTTACATTTTGTATTCCCCTTGGATAACCCACCACCATTCACCCGTGAGCCATCACTGTGGTCCCTTGTGTCCTTTTCTACTCCATTTTGTGCCCTTATCCTCCCCCTCCCTCACTGAGTGTCTCTTTCTTATTTGGTTTCCCTATATTCCTGTTATAAGTGAGACTATTCGATATTTTTCTCTTTGTTTCTGGCTTATTTCACTGAGCATGATCCCTTCTAGTTCCATCCATGTTGCTGCAAATTGCATGTGTTTTTCATTTTTGAATGCTGAATAGTATTCCATTGTGTATATGAACCACATCTTCTTGATTCAATCATCTATTTTTGGACATTTGGGTTGTTTCCATGCCTTAGCTATTGTAAACAGTGCTGCAGTAAACATGAGTGCATGTGGGTACTTTTGACTTTGGAATGATGGTTCTGGTGTCACAGCCAAAGTTGTGGTCTGGGGAGGTGCTACCGCCATCTAGCGGGGGACTACTGTCATCTATAAAAGCAAGTAGAGGGCAGGACAACTGCTCAACACAATGCATAAGATTATCACAAATCATCAACCCTAAGTGTCAAAATGGCTATGGCTGAGCAACTGGTTATAGGAAGTTGTAATAAATAATAAGTTAATGAAATATGTACCTTGCATATACACACACACACACATATATATACATACATACATAACACATATATAAATATGTATATAAACATACATATGAAACATATATATGAACAAATTCAGTGTTCAAGATATTCCATGAATTTTTATAAACAGGTAGAAGTGATATGATTAGGTAGAAATGATTTGTGTGTGTGTGTGTGTGTGTGTGTGTGTCTGTGTGTGTATATATATATACAAAGACTACAGGTAGAAGTGAGAGGTAACATATATGTACAATTATCACTGCTCTGTAACATATGTTACAGAGCAGTGATAATATGTATATGTGATATATATATATATATGTTACAGAGCAGTGATAATTGTACTGATTGTACTGATCTTGAATAAAGTGGGAAAACAATTCCTTTTCTGTTATTTCAGTGTTGTGGAGAAAATCACAGATATTAAGTCAGGTTTGCCCAACATCTGATCAGAGAACTATATGTTCTCTCTTTGGAGAGAAAATATCTTTTAAAAACTCATCAAACACTCTAATTGCTCTATTCTTTGTTCTGCACAAAAATTAGCCACAGCTTCCTGCAGAAGACAAGGATGCAGATGTTGCTTTTACACTCAGCCAGATGATTTCATTAAAACCAAATTGTAAACTCCAAATATATGTTTCCATTTCTTCTCTCCCTTATGGCTGCAGCAATTTAAAGCCTAGATTATCAACTTTCTGTAATATATAGGCCAATAAATGTGCTTGAGATATTACATTAAAATCAATTCAAGGAAAACATAATTTTCATGTGTTTTTAAATCTTTTTCTCACATATTATACTATTAAGTATATTTCTCAAGTGTAATTTTTGGAAGTTCAAAGTTACTCTAATTCAAAGTCTACTCTTAGTTATTCTAAGTTCTTGAATAGAGTACAGCCTGACACCACTTTCAAAAAAAACCAAACAAACAAACAAAACCTTTCTATACCAAGAATGCCCAATTATTTTTCTATCAAAAATATTTTCCTCACCCACCACTTAATCATGTTAGTTATCCATCAGAGTGAAACACAGAATTCTTTGTACTTTGTCTTTATTATTACGTTGTCTGATACACTACACTTTCCCTTTTTAAACAGATATAAAAATAATTTACTATCACAATTATTTTTTAACAATCAAATGAATTGCGAATTTTCCAGAATTCTCGGGTAGCTTAGTAACAAATGGAATGATTTAAATAATACTAGATAAAGCAAATGCTTTGTACTTAAAAGGATAATTTACTAACATATTCTTCTGAGATAAAACGTTTTTCCAAAGATCAAAATTCTTTTTTTTTAAGATTTATTTATTTATGCATAAAAGAGCTGGGGTGTAGGCCAGAGGTGTGGAGTGCTGAGAGGATTTACCAGAGACAGAGTGGGGAACAGAACAGGCAGTCGACCGAAATACACTGCTGAGGGGAGCAGCAGGTGAGGCAGGGGAGGTCTGCTGCAACATTTGGGAAGCTCCATGACCAGGGATCAAACTCGTGCTGCAGTGGCTGCCTATAGCTTCATAGTTGCTGAGACTTAATTCCTTGTGCCACAAGGGAGGCCCCAAATATCAATGTTCAATGAAGTTTTTGTTTATACAATTTCTAAATGTCTGCTACCAAATTATCATACTTAAACTGAGATTATGTCTAACAGCATTTTAGCTCTAAGTAAGATTAAAAAGAGCATTTAAAAGGAATGATCATTTTAACGTGAGACTAACAGTCACAAAAACAGCAACTCATCTTTTTTATGGCCAAATAATACTCCATTTTATTTACATGCTACATTTTCTTTATCCATTTATCTGGTTTTATTTTAATCAATAGATATTAGATTGCTTATATATCTTGGCTACTGTAAATAGTGCTGCAATGAACATCAAAGTACAAAAATATCTTCAAGATCCTGCTTTCATTTTGTTTGGATACATAGCTAGGGCTCTGATTGTTGTATTTTTTTTAGAAACCTCCATACCATTTTTCAAAATGACTGTACAATTTTACATTCCCACCAGGAATTCTAACTTCTCCATGTGTTCATTAGCAAGACATAGGAAAAATGATGAAAATATGAGAAATATCAGTCGTAATTAGAAGAGAATACATAATAATATTGCGTATTCCAGAAGGTAGAAAGAAAGAGTAGGAAGCAGAGACCCTATTCAAAGAAATCACAGCTGAGAATTACCCAAATCTATAGAATAAATGAAGCACGGATGTCTGGGAAGCAGAGAGAACAAATTTTCTAAATGCAAAATGACCTGTATCAATATACATTATTGTTTAATTACCAAAAATCAAAGATAAAGAAAACATTTTACAGGAAAAAGAAGATAATTTACAAAAGCATCCAAATCAAGCTTTCTCCACACTTCACCCCAGTTATTCTCCAGGCAATAAGAGAATGGAATGAAAATTCACAATCCTCAAAGACAAGAACTGTCAGTCAAGAATACGCTATCTTGCAAAATTACCATTCAAATAAAAAAATGAAATGAAAGTTTTCCCAGACAAATAGCAGCTACTGGAGTTATCACTACCAGACCAGCCATACAAGAAAGCTGAAAGGAGTTCCTCTACAACAAAAGGAAAAATAAAACATAACCCTGAGCAAAATGACAATAGAACCCCAAATCAGAAGCATAAGCGATATTTTGTGTCAACAATAAAACACTAAAGGGGAGGAAGAGATGGACATAGCATGTATAGTTAAGTGTTGGAGAGCTGACACCAGCTTGCAAAGGACTTCTTTAGTCTATGTCTAACTTACTATAACTTACCTAACTTACTATAGTTAGGTATAATGCCCATGTAACCATGATCAAAAATCTAGATAGAGGCAACCAGACAAAGAAATACATTGAGAGAATCACTAGGGGACTCATCCAAATGTAAAAGTAGAAAAACAAATAGAAAAAGAAGCAAAAAAAAAATCAAACACTCAAAATAAAAAAATCAGAATAATTGACAATACATAAAATAATCAGCCATGATTTCTTTAAATGTATTTTCTGCCCATTTCTCAGCTTCTTTTCCTTCTGAGATTTGTACTATGTGTGTTTTGATATTGTTAATTGTGTCCCTTAAATCCACTATATCCTGTCCACTTTTCCTTTATTCACTTTTACTTTTCAAATATCAGATTGGATAATTTCAAATGTCCTACATGAATTCATTGGTTCTTTTTTTGGTGCCTGCTCAAACTTGCTATTCCTACAATGAATTTTTCATTTCAGTATTGGCATAACTTATTTTACACAAAATAATATATATTTCATGATTTTTAACTAAAACTTTTTGATGGACAAAGCAAAAGACAGGGATTCCTCTAAAAAATGGGATAACAAAAATAAAAGATATTAAAGGTACAATCAAGCAATGAGAAACAAGATTTTCTTTCCTTTATCATAAAAACCAGGAGAGTGGTATGTTTTATGGAGCAGGAAGGAGTTTATGATAAGGAAACTTTACAAGAAAGGAGCAGAAAATTCTGAAGTGCAGAAGTATTCTATTTCTTGACCTAGGTGATAATTACATGAGCATTCATTTTGCATTTAAATATTAAATTGGACATTTCTACTTCATGCACCTTTTAACACATCTGTTATATTTCAAAACAAAAAAGTTAAGGGGTAATTTAATCAGAATAGAGTGTAGAGATGTGGTACATATACAATATGGAATACTATTCAGCATTCAAAAAAGATAAAACACATGCAATTCACAGCTCATGAATGGAAGTAGAAGGGGTCATGCTCAGCGAAATAAGTCAAAATGAAAAAGAAAAATATCAAATGGTCTCACTTATAACAGGAATATAGGGGAATCAAATAAAAGAGTGACAATCAGTGAGAGAGGGGGGAGGACTGGGGCTCAGAATGTGGGAGAGGGAAGCACAGGGGACTGTGGTGACGGTTCACAAGTGAATTGATGGTGGGAAACCTACGGGGAATACACAGGAATGTAAAAGACATAAATAATAATAACCATAAAAAAAAAAGAATAGAGTGTGGATTATTTCCCTCAAAAAGTGTTGAGACACAAAGATATAATAAGCTTAAATTTGAGAAGTTGAAAAATATTATTCAATATCAGTAAGGAAAATGAAATTAAATGAGGTGCCTTGACTTTTCTCAAATTAAAAGCACATATTTAGTTTAAGAAATCACTGTTTGTAAGTCTCACTGAGCTGAATTTAAAAGACAGGTGACCTATGAACAGTTGCCCTCACTTCCTTTTTATAGATTGTTCACTAGAAAGATGTTCATTTCCATCACATCAGTTAATAGACGACCATATCAGACACTGATGCTCACTCTCCTCTCTTGGTAACACTTCTATGATTTACATTTTCCTCCATTAAAGGTTATTAGACATGAACTGTGCTTTCTCCCAAAGCTGATTCTCATCAAACATGACCTTTCCTGTTTTCCTGTTGCAATGTAATGCAACTTACTTGGTGTATGATTAACATTCTTGTCAATCACAAATCTACTCGCCATATCTATTATATGCAGTCATCAACTAGGAAACTCACACATTCCATTTAAATATAAAATAATCTGTCCCATATGTGCAAGAAAAGATGTCAATCTGTCATTTTTTCCCTGACTTTTTCCATTTTTTAAAAAAGTTAATACTAAAGATGGTGACCACTATAGTTCGAGGTGATATTAGTTTTGAGTCAATTATGCCACCTGCAGGAAAAGTACTAGACGCCCTCCATACAGTAGGCCTGGTATAAGTCCTCCAGAGTCATATCTTGACAGCAATAATGACACCATGCTTGATAGCAATAGTTTCTCTAACATCAGGAATGAACTATGAGTTTTATCACTTCTGAGAATGGATCATTCAAGTGTCAATCTTTCCATCAGTTTGTCTCTTCTTGCAGTGTGACAAGTCACTCTGATTAGTCACATTTAGAATCTAGTCTCTCTCACGCATGTTCACTAATTAGGACCATGGAATCTACCTAGCTCCTGCTACCACCATCCTCATTTAAGAAGGCTGAATCTTACACATCTACATTCCTTCTATTTCTAGAAGTTCTATTGTTTATGAGTAATCTTTTAGGAATGACTTCCTTTCACTTAAATCTCACGGATCATTGTCTGACTCAATTTCCTGTCTTTCTGTTTCATCCACTGTCATACCAATCAGCATTGATAATTGCCAGACTCTTGTTTATATCTACCAATATTCTTGAACTCTGATTCAATATCTCCTTGGATATTGAGTAGGATATTTGTTTTCTCATCTCTTATTTTACACTAGTGAGTGGGATCTCTGAACTATTTTGTATTACTTTAATGTAACGAGGGGCCAAAGACATTAAGGTGCCCTGAAGTGTTCAATAATTATAGCAAGTGTGAAAGTATGAGGAAGATAAACAATACTGATCTCTATGTCAGTCTTTATGGATGTGCTGTTTGCACATTGCCAAACAATGCTTATTTTCCCTTCCCAGCAAAACTTAAGGGATATGTTACATTGTCTATCAGGGAAAACATTCCTATAGGAGAGTAAAATAAGTACTCTCATATACAGAGGTTATAAATTGGTAGGATCTTCTTGGAGAGTATACATTTCTAAGAACTCATACCAACAACATACATGAAATTCAAGGATATCATCAGTGTTATAACAAAAATAGAAATAATTGCCTGAAGGTAAGATAACAGGATGCTGCATAACCACTAAGTTTTTTTTAAGAATATTTAATGAGGTGGAAAATATTCAAAATGAGTAGCAAAAATGGAAAAGAGCAGGATATAAACCAAATACATGTAAGTGACAAAAAAGGTTAATATGCAAAGAAGAAAGAGCTAAAAAAGAAAAAAGCAAAATGTTAAGGGATTATAAAACTTTTCTTACAAATATATTTCCATATTCCTACAAAAATATTTCTAACAATAAACCTTTTTTTTCCTTCTTTGGTATGCAGTTATTTATTTTTGTTATAGAAAGAATATGAGAATAGAGGAAAATATATAGTATATAGTATAGAAGATCACAATCTAAGATTAATTTAGAGAAGAGTTATACAATAAATGTTGGTGAGAACACACACACAAATCTTCAAATTTGTCATGGTTTAAGAATATTTTCATCAAACTATAAATTGTCTTATATAAAAGTGATTCTTGAGGTGAATGTAAAAAAGTCATTCATGACCATAAGCAAATTAAGAACGTCTAAAAAGAAGCTTGTGTTCATTTTAGATTCATAATATTAAATAGTTACCACACTATTTATAATCCTACAATAGCTAGTTTATTGAAATCAAATAACATAATGAAAATCAGGGCCTCCCGGGTGGCACAGCGGTTAAGCGCTGCACTGTGGAGCTGTCGGCAGCGGCGACGCGAGTTCGATGCCTGGCCAGGGAGAATCCCACATGGCGCGGCAGACCTCTCCTGCCTCGCCCACTGCTCCCCTCAGCAGTGTACTTCAGTCGATCTGCCTGTTCTGCTACCCACTCTGTCTCTGGTGAACCCTCTCGCCGCCCCACGCCTCTGACCTGTACCCCAGCTTGTTTGTATAAATAAAAAATAAAAAAATCTTTAAAAAAAAAAGAAAATCAATTTAATTGACTAATCAGGAAAGTGGGGGGACTAAAGTATAACTATACTTTGCAATTTAAAGACAATGGTAAATATACGGAAAACAAAATGAAAGTACAAAAATGCTCATTTTAAATATTCTTTCTTCCTCACTGTGAGTAAAATAGAGTTGCTTCCCACACTGATGATGGTCTTGGCCATGTAACTTACTTTGGTTAATGGAAGATAATGATGTTGCTTCAAGCAATAACTTTGCTTAGCACTATGATTTATCATGAGAAGATAGCCTACCACAGGATGGGATTCAAAAAACCTCCAAAAGCTCTATGACTGCTTGTTCAAGGAAGATGAGATAAACATTGAACTAACCTGAATCTTACATCTAGGGTCTGGAGTCAGAGACCCAGAAACTAGAGCCTGTAGTCTAATCTAATTCCACTGATCTACAGTCAATCTCATATCCAGGACGTGAGAATCAATGATTTCTCTTTTAACTTACAATAATTTTTCCTTTGAAGAGAAAAATAAAGAACAAAACTAGAGGGGAAATGAAGTTTGGGGATTTTGTGCACAAAATCATTTTTGATGCAATTTATTATATTTATGCTGTGTTCAGCTTAACTGTTGTGAACTTGATTAGGCAAAGAATCATATCTGAAAATATGCTGCTTCAAGGAATCTTAATTTTATGTGAAATAAGAGAATGGTTATAATATACAAAAGGTAATATATAACGATCTACAGTTCTTCACTGGTGGGATTTATGTTTGCAGAAAGCAATCCATGCCAATATTTTAAAGATAGTCATGATACTAAAATTTATGAACAAATAAGTTAAGAAATGAGTGACAAAAAGAATAAAATCATGTCAGAAATGAAAGTGTCAGTGGTTTAGACATGTGCAATTGACTATAAAAAGCAACCAGTGGTTTGTGGTTTTAGTGCAATTCTGTTGTTTGTTTTTTTCCAGGTATCTGTCATATAAGACTGAACTTGATGGTCATTTAGGCACCATAAAAATCCACTGTCAAAAAATAGTGTGCATTCTTCCTAAGTAAATGAAAGACTTTGAGGTAAAATACGAAGAGGGGGAAATGTTACATGGCTATCTTGTAATCAAATCCAAAGAGATTTGCTTGTCTTCGAACATGTTGCCTTACATTTTGACTTACATCCTATAATTGAATCCAGGGGGAATGAATTGTAATTCTCTCTGATAACCCATCTTTCAGCATTTCCATATAAATTTTGGGAATGTCTTGGTATAATAAAGCTAATTGGTCTCTGTGGGAAATACAAAAGTGCATTTTGAAGAGGTTTGCTTTCATTTTGCTATGAGCTTTGTTTGGTATATTATTAATATGTGAAATAAAGATGTGGCTATGTAAGCATTTGTAAAATCATGCCCATAATCTGCACAGATTGTGTTATAGAACATCTGTTTTAAGTCAGTTTTTTATCACAAATAAAACTTTTTTCAGAGAACTGTTATTTTTATATTTTACACCTATATTTGTGTTTTTATGTATAACCTATATAAAATAGAATTTTTTTTCCAATGAAGTTAAACAAAAATGGGACTGATGGCAAAAGGACATGATTTGGGGCATACTGTTTAGTGGAAAGATGAGCTGATCCCAGTGCTGAGAGAAAAGCTGGTCTGTTTGCATTAGTTGCAAGACAAAGTTCAATATTTAAGTAAGGAAGAATACCATCAGGAGTCTTGAGTAGGGAGTAAGCTGAGAATACACAAGAATGAGGACAAATCCCCAGAAGTATAGAATGCAAAAACTACATTAGCCGAGGACTTCTTGTTTATATGCCCTTTAATAAAGGTAATTAATTTGGATATTTTTTAAATGTGCAGGTTAATAGCTTATTTTTGTAGTTGAATGTGGCTCATTTTCTTCAGTCATATTGAGGTAGGGGCCTAAATGTGTGTGTGTGTGTATATCACATACTATATCTCTGGTACATATTATCAAAAAAGAATTTCTATAAATCAACAAGAAAAAGGTAAGTCATCCAATAGAAAAACAGGTAAAAATCTGCAGATATCCTACATGGGGTGGAGCATAAATATAAGAAATTTTGCTTTGTCTTATCAGAAATCAGAGAAATGCAAAATTAAATCACAAAATGTAATTTCACACATATACTAGGTAAGCAAGTGTTGCATCAACAACATCACCCTGATAAAGAGACTGGACTCGTGGAGCAGGGTACACATGCAGGATGCTGCTGAAAGGGCAAGATCCTGGCCTTTTTAGTCTTAGAATAATCATACAGTGCCAGTTGTGTGCGGAACGCAGACAAAGAGACAAGGGAAGAGTGAGACTAGAAAATGTGCCATGTCACCTATAGTAACAGGGGTGGTGAGTCTGCCCCCCAGGCACTTCTAATTTGCTTGATGACTCAGTATTGTGACTGAAAGCAAGCCCTAGACTCCCAGCCATGGTGCTAATCTTAGTCAATGTCACACTCCCTCCACACATCACTCCATCCCCTTCCTCCCTCCATCCCGTCCCCCTTCGTTCCTGGGGCCATACCTGGATGCACCCTTCCCAGGGTGACAGGGCGATCAAGTTTTCTGCTCTTGATTGATTTGAAAGGCATCTTGTAGAGTTGGGCTCCTATAACTGACCAGAAGTTCTGATCTTGTTTAGGAGTGCAGAACCATAGGCAACAAAAACCCGAAGAGTCCACTTAGGATTAGCAGATCCGCAGGCAAGAAATTTAACTTCCGTGTAGCAGTAGGAAGACACAGGGGCAGATTTGCTATGGAGCTGGGCAGACAGCTAAAGAGTTCTGGAGCCCTCGGTGGCTTTTTCAGGCTTTTAATGATCTTCTGTAGTGAGGCAACCAGGTACAGGGCTGGCAGCTTCCAGTCCCTGGAAAGTCTTTACTCTTTCTGGGCTCTCTGAGGTTCTCTCCTGGGCTCTGCTGCTCTCCACCGCATGGTCCTCTGCCGCTATGCTCTGGCCTCTCCTGCTGCTCCTTATAAGCCCAGTCTCTGGCCCAGGTGCGCCCACTTACACAGGCCCACACCCTACTCCTGGTGCCGCCATCAGGCACGAGTGTAGGACCCAGGGGTCCATCATTACTGATAATGGCAGCAGGGCGGAAAATCCTGATCCTTCTTTCATTTACCCTACAGTCTGCCAATGTCAAACATTAGAAAAGCTGTAGAGCATCCGAAGGCTAATAAACAACTTGTTAAGATGTAATATGGTATAACAAGCCTAGAGAACTGTAGTGCCAGCAAGGAGCAGGTTCTCCATGATCCAGGCAGACGGGTAAAGGAGTCCTGGAGCCCTCGGTGGCTTTTTCAGGCTTTTAATATTCTCTGCAGCAGTTGTAGAGAGGCAGCCAGGTGACGGGCAGGCAGGGGATTCAGTGGGCCAGGAAGCTGGCAGGCCTCCAAGCCCCTGGCAAATTTTCACTCTTTCTGGGCTCTCTTGCGTTCTCTCGTGATTTCTCTGCTGCACCCCGCCGCGCGGCCCTCTGCCGCCATGCCTTATTCTCCCCTGCTCTGCTCTCTGCTGACTCTGCTCTTATCGCCTCAGCCTCCAGGCCCAGGTGCACCCACTCACACACACCCACACCCAGCTCCAGGTGCTGCCATCAGGCACGCTCCAGGACCACAGGGTCTATCATTGCTGGGAGGGCGGGAAAACCTGATTACCTCATTTTCCCTACAAGAAGTCTCTGGCATTACCTATTAAATTGGAAGATAGGTAAAAGACTTAGAAATTCTACCTCTGGGAAAATACCTTAGAGAAGTTGTTGCTATTCATAATTTCCCCGAGTCCTGATGGTTAGGAATATCGATGGCCATACATTTGCAAATATCTTGGAAGACCATTATCATCCAGTAAAAGAAGAATTAAAAAGTATCTCCGATATTTATAAGCTGGAGCATGACACAACATTGAGATGAGTATATTACAGCTACCCAAGGCAAAACGAAATATCTAAAAAATTTAGGTATGATTAAGAAATAGAAGTCACTGGCATATGCAGATAGCATAATTCTATCATAAACATATAAAGTTGAAATATATGTATTTTTGGAATAAAAACAAATTTATGATAAAAGACAATGAAATAATAAACACAAAATTCAGTATACTGGCTTTCAATCTGGCTGAGAAAAGAAAGGGATGAACCAGGCAAGAAAGAGATGTGGCTTCTCTATGAACAACTAATCTTTGACAAAGGAGCAAAGAAAATGCAGTAGAACAAGGACAGTCTATTCAATAAATGGTGCTGGGAAAACTGGACAGCCACATGCAAAAAAATGAAGCTAGACTACTACCTCACACCCTGCACAAAAGTCAACTCAAAATGGATAAAAGACCTGGATGTAAGACCAGAAACCATAAAATGTAT
>PVIJ01006388.1:0-92607 GCA_004024925.1 Scalopus aquaticus | reverse complement strand
CCCTATAGTCTTGTTATAAGTGAAATCATTCGATATTTTTCTTTTTCTTTCTGGCTTATTTCACTGAGTATGATCCCCTCTAATTCCATCCATGTCGCTGCAAATTGCATGTGTTTATCTTCTTTGAGCACTGAATAGTATTCCATTGTGTATATGTACCACATCTTCTTGATCCAGTCATCTATTTTTGGACATCTGGGTTGCTTACATATCTCTGCTATTGTGAACAGTGCCGCAATGAACATATGAGTGCATGTATTCTTTCGGATTAGTGTTTTTGTGTCCTTTGGGTAAATTCCCAAAAGTGGGATTGCTGGGTCGTATGGGAGCTCCATGTTTAGCAGTTGAGGAATCGTAATGGACACATCTTTAAAGGAATTTCTGATTGCTCAAGAAGAAAATAAACAATAGGAGACACGCATGCCTCTGGAAAAGCAAAATGCCAATGATAAAAGACAAGTTGGACAAAAGCCCAAGAGAGAAATTAAGACAGCCATCCATTATAGAAGTACTGATTGAGGTGGTATTAGAGAAAGGTCATCTGAGCCCATCCCCAACAGCTCTTGGCACAAGTTAGGTGACTGCGTTCAAGCATTCTGATGAGGAAGCCTCTATTAGCAAGGCATTAACCTCTGAGAGAACAAGGCTTAAACATTCCTAAACCAAAGAACTTATGTTTAATAATTATGAATAAACTTGAGAAAGAAAAAGCCTACTGAAAACCAAAAAACCACACAGAGAATTCTCCACTAATTCAGAAAAGACCGGGCTGCAGTTTTAGGGAGGTTGGCCAAGTGAAGTTCAAATTAACACAGATATCTTCAGAATAGGTATGGACAATGTACCTAAGGAAAGACTCACAAATTATGTGATTGGGAAAATAGCACAATCCTTACAGTGACAACAAAGGTAGGACACACTGTCTAATTTTCAGGTTCACACCCTAGACCCAGATTTCTAAACTTGACACTATTGACATTGGAGTCAGATGAGTTGTTGTTGTTGCAGGTCATCCTGTGATGCTGAGTGGCATCTCTGCCTCTAACCACTAGCTGCCACTAGCATTTCCCCCAATCATGACAACCCAACTTGTCTATAGATACTATCAGATATCTCTCAGGGGACAAAAATCACCCCCAATTTGGAACCACCACAGCACCAGAATAACTATTCTGACTGAGATTAGGTGGAAAGTAAAAGAGAAAAGTGAATGTGGAAGGGGCAGCAGCTGCCTGGAGATAGGAAATCACAGGAGCTGGAAGAATATTGTGAACGGGGTACATCAGGGAGGAAAGCCTTCGGGTGCAGGGTAACAGAGAGCCCAAGCACAGCGCTCCATACATGGGCACTTCATTACCTGATGGATACAGAATCTGGTTAGAGGCTTTCAGTACCATCATATGCCCCATCTCCTTTCTTTCCCCCCTTCGGTGGACAGACTTGTCCCATTGCTGCAGTATTGGTGGTGCAGTTAAAGACCAAATCTCCTTCCTACACTATGAGGAAAGCAAAAATTCCTCATGATGTGTGACTTAGTCTCTGTAGCAGAAAAGAGTCATGGGATACCTCCAATTGAAGGAAAACTGAGGAAAGTGAAAGCTTATTTCCCACCTAATATCATCTATACAAATGCTAGGAAACCGACTAGATCTATGTTTTATAAAAAAGAAAAAACCTAAAGCTTTTTTGGCCAAAACCACCATGACTTGTGTTGGGAATTCACAGCCTACCCATCTATACACTGGCTTTCAGGGTACTCTAGGAAAGAGAAGCTTCCAGTGACAGAATTTAATTACTCTCAACTTTGAACCTTTGTGGTCTCCTCAGTGAGGACCAATCATGGAACTGAACAGAGGGAAGTGTGTAAAAAGCTTGGTGTTTTTACCACCAAATACATCTCCACCTAAAACTACAAATGTGATTTTCTTTGGACATATAGTACTACCTATGATAGTTGTCAAATTTATATGAAACCCTGTCCTTATAAAAAGAGAAAACAGACTGAGAGGGAAGAACACATATCATAGTGGAGGCAAAAATACTGCTCCCTCCAAGGAAGGACAAGGAACGACTGGAGTCACCAGACCCCATAAGAAGCAAGGAAGGATCGTCTTCTAGAATCTTGAGAGGACACATGGTCCTGTTGTTATGTTGATTTAGGACTTCTGGACTCCAGAACTTAGAGACAATGCATTTCTATTGTTTTAAGCCTCCCAACTTGAGAAAAGTTGTTACAGCAGTTCCAGGACACTGATATAAGCAGTCATTTTGAAATTAATTTTATTGTTTTTTTATTGAGGTAACAAAACTTCATGATTCAAATGTATAGGATTACACCTCCTCAGTTAATGTCACCAAACCACACCACACCCATGACCAAAGTATTCTCAGTCTTCCACATTTCTTCATTGCTCACCTCCCTTCTTTCTCTTCTCTCTTCCTCTCCGCATCTTATAGCCTCAATTTCACAGTCAGATTTCAAGGACTTATTATTGTTTTTTTTTCTGACCACTTATTTTGTTTCTCTATATTCCACATATAAGTGAAACTATCCAGTATTTTGTCTTTTGCTTCTGACTTGTCTCACTCAGCATTATCTCCTCCATTTCCATCCATATTGTCCCAAATGGAAAGAGTTCAATTTCTTTATAGCCGAGTAGTATTCCATTGTGTATATACATTTTTTCTTTCTGACACATTGATCACTTAATTATTACATAATGTTCACCCCTGTTTCTTGTCACCTCTTATAATTGGAAGTTTATTTTATGTAAAATGTGTAGCTGTTCCTGCTTTCTTTGGGTTTCGTGTCTCATTTTTTGGATTGTTCTCTAACCAATCACTTTTTTTTTTTCAATCAAATCAGCCTATTTTTAATCTTTAGAGCTCAGATGGGTATCCTATAGACAAGAGAAAGTTAGGTTTTGTTTTCTGAGCCAACCAATCACTTTGTGCCTTATGATTAGTGTTTTCATCCCATTTACATTTAGAGTGATAAATGATTTGTTACTGCCATTTTATCTTTAGAATCTGTTCTATTTATTTTCTTATTTAATTTGTTTTTAGCTTTTCTCTGTGTCCAGGCATTAAAATAAGTGGGGTGTTCCTTTCAACATTTCTTTTAGGGGAGGCTAGGTGTTCGTAAACTCCTTCAGCTTCTGTTTGTCTGGGAAGGCCTTCATTTCTCCCTCATATCTGAAGGTGAGTCTTGCAGGATATAATTTTTTTGACTGATAACTTTTACCTTTCAGTATTTTGAATACAGCTTCTTATTCTTTCCATATCCATAGGGTTTCCTCAGAGAGAACAGGTGTAAGTCTAACTTCTGATATTTTTGTATGTTATGTGCTTTCCCCCTTTGCTGCCTTCAATATTCCTTCTTTGTCTTAGACTCTTTACAGTTTCACTACTATGGCTTGGTGTGTTTATATTTAGGTGATTAAGTAATCTTTTACCTTCATGGATTTGCATATTTATTCCTTCTCTAGATGAGAGGAGTTTCCCTCAAAGAGTCTCTCTATTCCCCTCTATCTCTATTTCTTTTATGGGATACCCACTATTCTTATATTGGCATTCTTAATGGTGTCATATAGTTCTTGGATGCTTCTCTTTCTTTCTTTCTTTCTTTCTTTCTTTCTTTCTTTCTTTCTTTCTTTCTTTCTTTCTTTCTTTCTTTCTTTCTACATCTCTCTTCTTATTCTTCTTCCACCTAGGTCCTTAGTGCACTACTACCTTCAAGATCACTGATTTGATCCACCGTTTGATCTGTTTTACTCCCATGGCTTTCTGTAGAATTCTTGATCCCATTTAATGTCCTTGTTACCATTTGCATTTGTTATTTTCTTATTTAACACTTGATTTATATCTTATGTTTATTGAATTTTTCCTGCTCTCATTACTTTGTTTTCCTGAATTTTGTTGTATTTCTTTAATTAGCTTTTCTGAATTCTCTTGTATTTATTTGACTTTCCTTTCTAGGTGTTCTTCTGTCTTCTTGAGTTTCTTTATTATATCAGTCCTAAACTCTCTATCTGATAGGGAGAGAGTCTTCCATCTTTTTGTGCTTATATTCTGGAAAGTTGTTCTCATCTTGCAATATTATATTCTCTTGAGGTCTTGTTTATTCATGTGTTATATTTTATGCCCATTTTGTTAATTGAGGTCGCTCCTCTTTATTACTGTTTTTTATATCTTCATCAATAGCTTAAGGTGTTAAACTATTTTACTTTCCCCACAGGTGATATTGTGAATTTGCTTGATTTTATTTTGCCTGTCACCGATTTTTATATGTAGCTAAAATAAAAATCACTTTCCTTCACTGTTCTGAAAAAGTTGAGATCTTCGTGTGTGAAGGCTTGTTCCTTCTGAGAACCCCGAAAGAGTAACTGTCCCATGCTTCTGGTGGTAACTGACAACGCTTGGTGTTGCTTGGCTTATAGGCACATTTCTCTAATCTCTATCTGAATCCTCACAAGCCACCCTCCCTTTGTGTCTGTACCATCTATTCTTTATGCCTCTCTATTCTTATAAGGACTTCAGTCATTGAATAAAGACTCAACATAATTCATTGTGACCTCATCTGAACTTGACTGCATCTGCAAAGACCCTATTTTCAAATAAGATCCCATTCACAGGTATGGGGGTAAGACCTCAACATACCTTTGGGAGAGGGGAATACAATTCAACCAATAACATGCCTTTTGAAGAATCATTGCACATTGGATTTCACATATAGTATAAGCCCCATCTCAAATGCAAAATTAACCATGAAGACATTTTGACTCCTTCCTATTAATCAGCAAAAATAATACATTATTTTTTATCATTAGTTTTATCATTAAATAAATATAATCAAAGGCTGTATAAAACTTGGAGTCTACTGATGTAGAAGAGAGTTGAGAGAGCTAATAACCAAGGAAATTTGAGGAAAAAAAACAACTAATCCACTTCCTTGCCAGCACTTTCTATGACTTTTGTCATGAAATATTTGGTCCCACTGGGCCTTCAGTGTTTGGTTCACTTAGCTGTGTGATATGACCACACTCTTCCATGGTTTCTCTTCTCCTCCCAGACTGTTGGGCTCTGAAGTACAGTAACAGAGATACCCATTTACATTCTCTATACATCCCACATGACACCTCAGTGTTCTTAAATGACCTGCCTCTGAATCAAGAATGTTGGTTTAAAATACAGAATACACGTCTCCACCCTAAAGAAGATGAAGTGTCATCTGGGCCAGTGCCAGGGTGATCAGTATTTTCAATAAGCTGCCAAGTAGGTTCTTCTACACCCTGGCTTCAGCACACCGGGACCCATAAATGCTGGTAGAATCACCAGCATAGATGCCTCTGCTGACAGACATGATGTGGCCTGCCCCTCTCATTGTAGAAACTGCCCCAGGATCTTGTTCATAAAAATCATTTAACCCAGTTCAACTTGACATTTTGGCAACTGCAGCCAAAAGATTACTAAGTAACTCATAAACTGGAAAAATAATTTAAAATATAGCATCAAGTTGCCCTATAGAAAGGTTTGTTAAACTTTATAACATTATCAGAAGATCCTGTGCACTGAGTCCTTGACAATTCTTTTTCTCACCTATGCATTTCTTAAACATTTATTGTCAATTTCATAGGCAAATAACATATATTTCACTTTAAATCTTTATTAATTTTCTTCTTAACTTTGAACAATCAAATTACAAGTTTGTTTTATTTTGTGCCTTTTAAAATTTGATTTTTTAATGGGATAAAGTTAAATCCTTCTTCTTCCCTTCTTGAACATTGAAAGAATAAGTCTTCTTTATAAATCCTCACATTCTAGCACGGTTAGCAAAGGAGGCAGATTTGGAAAGTGCACAAGTTGTAATGCAATTTTAGAGCCATAATACATAAGGGGCCATCTGGTACATCGGGGTAACCCAGTCTCATCGGTTCTTGAGAGGTGTGTTCAGGCAGTGAGCTGGACTCCATTCCAGGTGGAGGACTCTTTAGTTTATATCAAGTGCCTGGAGAACTAAGTTTCATGGTCACTGAATAGTATAGTTAGGCTTAGCTATTTTCTTGCCACACAGACACCCATATGCCAAGCTGTGCTATGGCATAAAATATCCTGAATTCTCTAAACTTGCTTGAAAAATGCCAAAATGTTTGTTTTCAAACTACTTTGAAAGCAAAATAGTTGTAGTAATTTAAATCTGTATCTATAAATAAGAGTTAAGGTGTACTAAAAATTCTACCCATTTTTATTTCTTTCATTTGTTTACGCCATTAAAATTGTGTGGTTTTGGAACAAGGGCCAGAAAAAAAAAAAAAAACTAGCAGGCAAACTATAAATCCAAGACATACAGAAGGGGAGGGAGAGAGGAGGGGTCAAAACAGGGAAGGGAAGAGCACAAGAGACTACAGTGACAGTTCACAGGTGATATGGTGGTGGTAATTTTATGGGGATTACACCTGAGGGAAGAAATCAAACATTGTACAAAAATGAACAATGACGTAAAAAATTAATTAAAAAAATAAGATTGCGGGACCTCCCCGGTGGCGCAGTGTCTTGCACTGTGGAGCTGTCAGTAGGGGCTACTCGAGTTCAATGCCCAGCAGAGGAGATTCCCACATGGTACAGCAGACCTCTCCTGCCTCACCCACTGCTCCCTCACAGTGTATTTCTGTCGATCTGCCTCTTCTACTCCACACTCTGTCTCTGGTGAACCCTCTCACCGCCCCACACCTCTGTCTCTACCCCAGCTTGTATGCATAAATAAATAAATCTTTAAAAAAAATAAGTTTGTGTGTTTTTGGCACATCATGTTCCAGAATTATGGTTAGAACATAAAATGTTTGGGCCTCCCTGGTGGCGCAGCGGTTAAGGGCTGCGCTGTGGAGCTGTCGGCAGCAGCTACGCAACTTCGACACCCGGCCAGGTAGATTCCCACGTGGCATGGCAGACCTCTTCTGCCTCGCCTGCTGCTCCCCTCAGCAGTGTTTTTCAGCCAATCCACCTGTTCTGCTCCCCACTCTGTCTCTGGCGAACCCTCTCACTGCCCCCCACCTCTGGCCTGTACCCCAGCTTGTATGCATAAATAATAAATCTTTTAAAAATATACCTTATTCCTTAAAAAAAATATAAAATGTTTATGTATCCCTATTAACACGAAGTTTTCATTCATGTATTATTATTACAAAAGATACAATTAAGATGACCTCTGTTCATTCAGACAACTACAATGAAATATAGACTGGGCAGATTATAAATAGCAGAAATCTATTTCTCAAATTTCTGAAGTCCAGGAAGTTCAGACTAAGTGCCAACATGGCCTAGGGAGGAACTTCCTCCTGGTTCTTAACTGTGCCTCCTTGCTGTGTTCTTATGTGGTAGAGGAAACAAAGGACTTATGTAAAATCTCTTTTATAAGCGTATTAGACCCATCTATGTGAGAGCCACTCTCATGACCTAAACACTTCCCCAAAGCCCCATCTTCAAATACCATCCCCTTGGGTGATTTCTTTCTTTTTTTTTTTTTTTAAGGATTTATTTATTTATACATACAAGCTGGGGTACAGGCCAGAGGCGTGGGGCGGCGAGAGGGTTCAACAGAGACAGAGTGGGGAGCAGAACAGGCAGATCAGAAATACACTGCTGAGGGGAGCAGCGGGCGAGGCAGGAGAGGTCTGCCATACCATGTGATTTTCCCCAGCTGGGCATCGAACTCGCATCGTGCGCTGCTGACAGCAACACAGAGCAGCACTCAACCGCTGCGCCACCAGGAAGGCCCCCCCCCCTTGGGTGATTTCAACTTGTGAATTTTGGAAAGACACATTCAAATCACAGCAGAAGTTGCCAGTTACCCCCGATGTCTGTTTTTCTTCCCTCTTGGATGGAATCACAATTTTATATATACATAAGACTAGTTCCTGGCCTTTCTGGCAGGAACTAAAAACGTGGTAACGTTTTGCTAAATTCTGACCGACATAGTGTAAGTATAATTAATGGCTCCCTTTAAAGGAGAAAATGAAAGACAGGTCCCCTCTCCACCACTCTGGAAGCCATCAGGGGCCACAGCAGAAGATGTTCTTGGAACAGAGGTGAGATCAGCGGGGCATTTATGAGTGGGGAAAAATAACATGTACTTCATTACATATTTTGTGATGTTTACTCTTACTGTCTCAATGCCAGCTGAGTCTATTGTCACCAGTCTTCATGAGGCAAAATAGACACAGAATGTGTTGTAAGATATACAAAATAATGACTGTAAAGTATATATTGTGAGATCGCCTTACTGTTTCAACCAGCAGATGGACTGGGTGTTAAATCCTCACCTCATTTCTAAACTGGTGGTAACAGCCTCTTCCTCATCTTTCTTTGGCTTCTCTTTTGCTGGCCTGGCCCCTGTGGGTTGCAATACTTTTCTTTCCTCTTTATATTCTCATCTCAATGATCCTATCCATGACTTCTTTGCTAAAGAGAACAATTTCCCATAAATCTATATCCCTCCCTGAGATATGGCCGTGGATGAAGACTCATAGTTCCCTTCAGGAAGCTCTTAATCCCACCAAAGGTCCCACTGTCTTTTCACCATTCTTCCTGTCAAGGGTCAAAATCCAGTGTCTCAGACTAAGATCATTTTGAGTAGCTTCCCAAATTCCAAGGTCATCTGTCCACAGCACCCACAGACAGAGAGAACAAGAATCACTAATCCTGGTTCTGACTTGGATGACTGCAGTAAGCCTTCTAAACATCTCTGCTGGGACCTAGGGTGTCTTCGTGTGCATGAGGTTTGTGTACATTCACCCCCTGCCTCTATGTCACTACAACAGTGACTGAAAATGTAGGATACTCAACATGCATGGGTTATTGAGTAAATAAATTGCAATATTTGACTGCACATTTACATAGAAAAAATACATAGTTATCTTTTATCCCTCCTATAACCTATATACTAAGAATCAACAAAAAATTGCATAATGTTTAACTAAAAAAATCTAGTAGAATCATTAAAAACCTGATGAAGGCAATAAACTTCATAAGTTAGAAATAGAATGTAAAACTTTAAGTTTATAAAAATATAAGGAGTACCAATACAAGAAAGTTAAAAGATAAATGACAGGTGAATTTTTGCAATTGTGTACACACACAATTCATGAACACACACACAGAGCACATTGAACGAAAAGTTCATGTATCTTAAATCAAATAGAAAAAGGCAAATATTTTATGATAATGATTTACAGGTTCACTAAATATTTTCAACTTTCCATTTTCCAAGCAGAGAAAGGGGCTTCAAGAGCTTCTTTGTATAATTTTTAAGGATTGGTGGTGTTTGGGGTGACTTTTGCTTTCTCAATTTTGTTTTTCTCTATTCTTCAAAACAAGTATATGATGTATTATATCATGCTCTATGTCTAAAAAGGAAAAAATAGAGTAGAACGCAGTGTAACTACAAGTGTTAACTTTTTTGGTTAGTTAATCACATTAAATTCAAATGCATATAACTAATATATTTTAATGTAGGTAAATATTGTAATGAATATGTCATGCATTTAAATGGACACGAGGAAAGTATAACTCTGTACTCGCCTTTTACCCATGGACTGTAGGATTTTATCTTCCTTGGTGTTATTGAGGATAGCCACAGCATTTAATTCTCAATTAACCATATTACTTGATCTATATGTCTGCTATCAATCACCCTACACTATCCTGCAAATCTTTTTTTCCCAAAAAGCTGTTGCTGTTAGCATCCCAAATCTCATCACCAAAACATTTATTTTCCCTATTTCAGTTTGTGATGTGGAGTAAAACTAGAGACAGAACTTTCCCCAGAATAATCACATAAGCTAAGAAACAATCAGCCTGCCTAGTTCCATGGTTCTGACCTGATGTGAGTTTTCTGGATCAGAGACAAAAGATCTTCTCATTCAGAGCATAGCCATAGCGGGAACAGCCACATGTTTGCTCTGGTCTCCTATCCACACGTCCCAGTCTTGAGGGCCCAGATGCCCAGATGAATGCTGCTCAGGCACGTTAGACTTCACCTCAAGAACCCTGCACTTAGGGAATCACTACTCTGAGGCTAAATCGTGAGTAAACCTGTTCTTGGTTCTAGACAGATCCAAGGTAGCACAGGACTAAGGGTGTGTCCCTACAGGTTGACCTCCCACTTCTCAGAACTGCCAGCTCTATATGCAATCCTGACCAGTGGTCTAATGAAGATCTGGTGATTTTGTCTCATTCAGTGATACATATAAGAGTTCAAGAGGCCAAGGCAGACCATTTCCTAGTGTGGACCTGATGATATCTTAAAGAATTTTTTCAAATTCTAACCTATCAATTTCATTTTCAATTTCAATTTCAATTTCAATTTTCAATTTCTAACCTTTCAAATTCTAACCTATCAATTTCATCATATCCCTTTATATTGTCTTAAAATAAGTCTAGCTACTTATACTACTTTATCCAATCCCTGTCTGGGAGGATCTCGCCATCCAACATGGAGAAATCACAATGTCACTGGACCAGTGATAAAAGAAAGCATGGGTGACCAGCTCAAGCACGGTGCATGTGCGGATGGAGGCACAATAACAGGATAGCTGTGGCATCGGGGAAGGCTGGGCCAGTGTTCCTGAGCTGGATGGATAAAATGCAGCTAGAAAATAGATTGTTGAGCTAGAAAGCAGAACAACATCACCTCCATTCTTGGTGAAAGGTTGAGATTTAGACTATTTCAGTGAAAGAATAAAATGCATTCCTAAAGTTAATTTTCAGTGTAATTATTTAAGAAACTGCGGTGAGAGACACCAATTCTTGACTTAGTGTCACTGCCTGGAAGACCGCAGTGAAGCTGCTCCTCCAGAGGGTGTCATGTTCACACTCACCTGTGCTGATTCCACCTCTGTGACCCATCTATGTCACACACTATGAAGCTGGGGTGTTTGACCACTGGACACAGCTGCCTTTGAGAAATGGCCTGATCCTGACAATATAAAGCACTCTCACAGCCACGAACTATAGCTGCCTTCCACGTAATAGAATCACTCTCCTCTAGAGAGTGGATTAAATCGTTCTCTTTTTCTCCAAATATACTGCAGACACACAGTTATTGTTAAGTCAGGACCTGATAACAAAGATCCTTACCGTGTATTTATCCTATAATTACCTGTTAATCAGGCCTCTCCTACTTTGCCTTTGCCTGTTGCCACTTGAGTTTCTGAGAGTTTTTCTCTGAACTGGATGACTCTGGGTTTCATGAAAATCACCTAGGAGAAACAGTAAATATTTTCATTTTGAAAAGTACATGCATTTAGTGCACATGTTAAAGAGGGAAAATAGTTCTAATGTATTTACTTGTTGCTATTGATTTTTTTTCTTTCTCTTCTGGAATATTCTGTGATGCCAAACTCTTCAATGGGGTCCCAGAAAATTAAGGCAAGACTGAAGAGTAGCTCCAACAGACACACAAATCTTAGACTCCCTAAAAGGGTTTTGCAAATAACATTGCCTTCTTGAAAATAGAGTGTTCTTCTCCGAAAGGTAGTTGAGTTCATTTTAAGGGAAAGTATTCAAACAAAGTCTCCATGTAAATATGTTTGTTAGGGGGCCTCCCTGGTGGCACAATGTGTTAAGCGCAGCACTATGAAGCTGTCCAGAGCCACTGCAGCACAAGTTCAATCCCCTGCCAGGGAGATTCCCACATGGCACAGCAGACCTCTCCTGCCTCGTCTGCGGCTCCCCTTAGCAGTGTATTTTAGTCAATCTGCTTGTTCTGCTCCCCACTCTGTCTCTGGTGAATCTTCTCACACCTCTACACCTCTGGCATACACCCCAGTTCTTGTACGCATAAATAAATCTTTGAAAAAATATATGTTTGTTAGTAATGCTCCAGTGGACTGTGGTGATCCTTTCACCCACCAAAAAATATTTTATAATGAAACCAATTGGAATTTGTGAATGAATAAGTTTTGCATATAAACAAAAAGAAGTATATAGTACATACCTAAAGGTCATACAACTGGCAGCAGAACTCAGAACACATCCAGGTTGGGGGTCTTTGGACTCTGTTAAAGAAGAGGCCCTGAAAAGGCTCCCCAAAGAGATTTTCTCTGTGGCCTCAGGAAAGCACTCCCTGGAATTTCTTAGTATACTTAATATTCCACCCCCAAAAAAGTTTCCCACAGAGAATTCTACAGAGCAACCCTATAATCATCCACTATTTCAACCCAGTTGTGAAAATTTAACACAGAGAAAACCAACAAATGAACATAATCACCTCTTTGTAAACATACTGTTTAGTTCAGGATAATTGCACAGAATGCAGAGATGGGCTAATTGCTCTATATCCAAAGTCCGAAAGTAAACTTTTCACTGGAGGAAAATTGTTATTTACCCTCACAGTTATTGGTTATATGGTGCGATCTTTTTTCAAGGAGGATAAAAATTTATTGAAACACAGTTTTCTAAGAAGTCAGTATTGATCGTTTCAAATTTCAGTGAGAAATATTGGTGGTGGTAGGGAAAATTTTATTCATCATTGTTTCCTCATATTTATATCATTCACTCAGTCATCAATTCATAAATGCACTGAAGTGCCTTTGTTCCTTTTATGAGATAGAATACAATGTTTGCTTACCAAATTTTAGCTTTTTTGTTCATACTAACTTGTGTACTTGCTGCAGTTGTCATTACTGCTATTGAGTGGGGAGGATACCCCTCCACTGTGCTTTTCACATGATGGAATCCAAGTAGCTGAATACTACTGAGAAATTTAGACAGCCTACGAATTGTGATTACCAACTTAAACTTCTTACTCAAAGGGGCTCATCAAAGCCATAATACATTCCATAATCAACTCCTTGCCCCCCAACTCTCCACTTTACTCCAACTTTTCCCCACCTCACCACATCATTTCTCTGCACAGGTAATGTGGTCTCTTTCTTCATATAGAAAATAAAGTAAATTTAATAACCAACTCGACCTAACAACAAGGAAATACTGATTTTTCTCAGGATATGTGTCTTTGGAGGGGGGTGGTGGCTGTATTAGTGTAGCAATTCTAACACTCCTTCAGGCATTCAGAGGAGAGAGAAGATGTGTTTAACGTGTAATTGTTTTAATGTTGGGGAGTCCTATCTTCCTTGTGGAAAAGATAAGAAAATAGGTGATAATGAAAACCAAGGAAGAATCTTAGGAATTAAATTGAGTGGTGGTATTGCTTCGGATTTGATTTACATACACACTTTCCTTAGCTCTTGGCATGAGAAGCAATGTCACTCTAGTACCAAGTTTTCAACTCAAGGAAAATGGCTGATTCCCCATCTGTGGTAGAGCACTTTCAAGCCAAAGCAAAAACATTTGAAAATCAGAAATTTTAATCACTAGTGTAGTGATGGTTGATGAAATGATCTTTAATTTATAGGCAAGCCATTCCAGGAAATGTTCTGGAGAATGGGTTCTTCACTTTTCTCAAAGTACTGCCTCTCAGCTAAGCATTTACCTGTAAAGGTAAACAGGGACCTTCCCAACACAGGATGGAGATATATTTGTTGAGTTCTCTAAGATGCTCTATACTAGAACTGGCTCTGTGTACTAAAAGGATACCTGTCATGCACTTTAGGATTCACTAGGTCATTTTTGTTTTTTCTTTAGGATAGTGGGTAGCTCCGTGAGTTAAGAGACATGGCATGAATGTTTCCACCAGAAACATAAAGTATTTTCTTCTTTCTGGTTGTGGCAACAAGTTTCATAACCACTATATGAAGCTCCTGGCAGAAAGCCCACCCTGGTTTCCTCCCACCAGGCTCTCTATAGGAGCCTATAGAGTGTGGCAATGTGTTCTCTGGAAGACTTATGATTCATGAATGGTTTGAGGGACCCAGACACCACTGAACCATGGCATTTCACAAGTAGATCTTTACATGGTCACTAAACATATGGAAAGCAGATGCATTTCTTCAGTCGGCAAGGAAACTCACACAGAAGCCAAAAAAAAAAAAAAAAACAAAACACAGGCAGTACCAAGTATGTATGAAGATATGGAGAAATAAGGACACTTGTACACCAGTGGTGGAAAGGTAACTTGGTATAATTGACAATTTTCACTGAAATTGAATATACATAAACCCTGAGATCCAGCAGTTTTACCCAATTTTCTATCCAACAGAAATTCGTGCTTCTGGGCTTCCCTGGTGGTGCAGCAGTTAAGCGCTATGCTGTGGAGCTGTCGGCAGCGGCGACGCGAGTTCGAGTCCAGCTAGGGAGATTCCCACATGGCGTGGCAGACCTCTGTTGCCTCTCCCACTGCCCCCCTCAGCAGTGTATTTCCGTAGATCTGCCTGTTCTGCTCCCCACTCTGTCTCTGGTGAACCCTCCCGCTGCCCCATGCCTCTGGCCTGTACCCCAGCTTAAATAAATAAATCTTTTTTAAAAAAAGAAATTCATGCTTCTATGAAAAAAAAGATAAATTACAACAATGTTCATAGCATTTACTGAATTAAAACAACTCAAGTGTCCTTCAAAAACAGAATGGATAAGTAAACTGTGGCCTAGTGGAATACTACACAGCAGTGGAAACGCAGCTATATTCCAAGTGGACATACCCACCACTATACTATTAGTGAAAGAAACCAGACACAAAAGAATTCCTACTGGAAGAGCACATTAACTGAGAGTTTTAAACAGGCTGATAATCAATGAGTGTAGAAGTCAAGAGAAAAGCTACCTTTGAGAAGGAAGGAGAGGGCAGAATGGGGGGAGTTGTGAGAGATTTTTCGGATCTATAAAAATGATGGGTTTCCTGTCTAGGGTTCAGTACATACTCACAGGGTGGTGCCTCAGCAAGCTGTACAACTCACTCACACATCAGCTTTACTCCCATGCTCCACGTCTGGGTTTGCCCACGGCAGCTTGCTCTGCCTGCTGCCCAGCTCAGTCTTTGGAGGCACCATCACCCCATTGTTGGGGTCCTTTAGCGACAAGCTTGGCAGTATGACCAGTACATATACCAGGTGGATGGGCCAGGCTACTCAAAACTGCAAGTATGCAGTTTTTCATTTACTCCTCGTGACCATGTTGAGACCCAATCTACTGACCCTCTGTATCTTCCAGCACTGCCTTACCTCACTGTCCACTCACTTATCAGTGCTGGAGTGGGTCAGCACAGTAGGGGAATGTACCCAGTTAAACAACTGTAGTCTGGGCCCACCCTGGAGTTCTCACACTTGCAACCAGAATCACTCTGAAGGAGGCAGCAAAGGAGTTTATTTCAAGTGCTGGAGCTCCTCTGTGACTCCCGCCATGAGTCACCTCCCCTGCCTAACAATGAATCTGACTTTCTCTTCCTGTGTCTCCCTGAGCCGTGGGCAGATTTTCAGTGGCAGCAGAAGGCCCCAGTACAACTCTGAGCACTTCCATGAGGACCCTGCCTCTATCCTTCCTTAAGACCTGACTGGACTTAGACTACCAGCCCTCCTTTGAGGGGGGGGGAATGCCTTAGAAAATGGGGATGTCTGTTCGCTTCTTTGCCATGGACCCTGGACACAGTGCAAGAACATCCTTCAGTGTGACTCCCTTCAGGGTTCCAGGAAGCCACGGCCCCACCACTGCTATAGCTGCTATGGCTTCTATAGCCTGTGATGTAGTTTGGTCCCAGGACTGAGGACATATGAGTGACATATTTCCTACCATGCACAGCTCTGTGAGCACTGGGTTAACCACACCAGTGACTGACACTGCTGGCCTTTGCTTCCTCTTATTTTTTTATTTATTCAGGGGAAAATGCCATGCTTCTGTTCATAGTAGGCATAAACCTGGAATTCACCCTACCCTAACCCCGTACCAAGGTCCGTACCAAGGTCCAGTGTGCCTTAGTTTTTACCTTCTGACCCTGCAATCTGTATCAGTGGTCGAATGTTCCTTGCCTCCTTCCTGGGTGACTGTAGTCTTTCATGAATGTCAGTCTGTCACCTACAGCCATTAACCTCCTGGAGCTAGAATCATCTAAGAAAACAATCTTATCATGTTACAAGATCCCTCAAAAACAAACACACTTCTCTCTAGTCACAGTGATTTTTTTTTTCAGTTCTTCATTTACCTTTTTATCTACATAAATCAAAGATAATCATAAACATAAAAAGATAACATGATTTTTAAAACAATTATAGAAGATGATAGAGGTTTCTTTTCGTCAGAATTTCATTCTGAAAATAAGACATATGTTTGAAGTTTCTATTACCCAGAAAGTTAAAAGCGAATGATCCCAGTTCCCTCAGATTGCCGTGAAATGACCACGGGAATGGAATGGAAAGGAATGATGATGAGTCAGAGAGAGTTGGAATAAGAGTTGAAAGTCATAGGATCCAACCCAGGAGGTCAAAGGACTTGGGAGATTTCAGGAGCAACTGTGACTGAGCTGGTAATCACCTAGCCCCCCTACACTCCCCTGACCACTGCCCTTCTTGTGGTGAACCCACAATGTGCCTATCAGGATGTTTCCACACCCTTTCAGCAGCACATAGGTCAGTGGAAACTATCCTGGACTCTTTCCATTTACGCCATGAGGTTTTCTGACACCAGAACTGTGATCAGGAAACCTCCATCAAAGTGCTCTTTCTCCCATCCCATTTCCATATCACCCAACCCCCCACTTCAAGACCCAATGGGACATCACCACGATCTAGAATATTCTGCATCCCTCAGCCAAAAGTCCTCTCCTGTTTGACTATCTGAGATTTGTTTCTATGATTCTCACCCATTTATCCCTTTTCTTCTTGTGGAACAAAAAACCAGTGGCATGAGTTATCTCCCCCATGAGGTCGTGAGGATGACCTTGGACTCTGATCCTCCTGTTTTCTTAACATTACTCACAGTGTACCCACAGAAGTAAATTGTAAATATATTTTTAATATATAAATTGATAAATACGCCATTCATCATCCTGACTGAATTCTAACTGTCTCTATGAGCACATACATCTTGGTTTGGTGTAAGCGTTTTCCTTAAGTGAAGATGGTGTGGAACAGTGAGACATTAGCTTTTTTTCTATAACCAACTATTCTGCAAAAGATAAAACTGATAAAGAACACTTCTGTTTTTAAAATTTAGCACAGTATTTTTATAGTTATCATATATTTTGAGTCCTAGAATTCAGTTACTTACATAATTGAAATATATGATTAGCACCAGTAAATCAGAGATGAGGACCACTGGACCAGCTTTCTCTGGGAAACTTTTCCTTCCAAAACATGTGCCACTAGGTGCCAGTGTCGTTCTAGCAAAATGACCCTCGTAAAGCACAGGTGGCCCCCATTTCAATACCCTTAGCATTCTTGAAAAAGATCATTAAGAGAGGGATAAAATCTAGTTGGTGAATGAATAAATGAATGGACATTTCTAATTGGCTGATGAATGAAACTTTGTAATGGGTGTATTTACTTTGCCATCACCACATTAAACTAATAACAAAAAAATAGCTAAAGGGAAATACAGGTACTTATTAGGCAGTAGTAAATTATCTTAGAGGCAAAACATAAAAAAAAAACTATTTCTGTTGAAATGCTTTTATTTTTATAAACCAGGGGTGTTTACTTATTGCTTAATGAGCAAATGCAAAATAATTGAAATTAGCAATCAATTACAGTACTATTTCACAAAGAACATTCTCTCTCTATATTTATATATATCCCACCCCTTTTGCACTCCAACAGGATTTTCCATGTACAGCAACTTAGAATACAAGCTATTTGTTTCAACATTTCTGGTACCAGAATAACTATATATGTTAAAAACACTTTGTCTAAAAAGAATCAATTAGAAGCAAATTGACATGAAACATTTTTTTTACCTGTGCTTTGTCTGTGTGTCATGATACATACAACATACTTTGTGATTTTTCCCTTGGTGACACATTTGCCATCGGTCATGCTGGTCAGAGGAGGTACATAACTCACAATTGCTGCAGTCACTTCTTCCAAAACACAGAGAAAGAGATTTGATAAAAGAAAAATGAAGACATAGATCACTTACCAAAGATATAGTTTGTGTGCGTGTCTATGAGAATTCAGCTTGGCTAAGGTAGATTTTTATAATACAGTAGCATAAAAGTATATATTTCTGAAGGATAATCAGAAAGACAGCTGAATACTATAGATCAAAATATTATTAGAAATAGTTGCTGATTACACTGTATTTCCAACAGAGCAAGAGAAGAATATTTCACTGTTTGGATTATTATTCACTTCAGGATATGTCCTATATAATCAAGCTATGCAGCAACAGTTTTGCATTCTAACTGTGACTTAAGGCACCTCTACAGAAAACAAAAATGACAAAACGGAATTTTTCAAATTACTGATTCATATAGCAATAACAAGCAACATTGTTTCCATGGGGTATCTTTCCCATCCTTTTACAGTAAATATATTTTTAAGTAACAGGAAAAATGCAAAGCAAAATTCTTTTAACCAAAGATTCTGGATCTTCAATTTGAGAATTTCATCAATTTAGGAAAACTCTCATTCTTCTCTTTCTGAATATAGTCTTTACCAATTCCTTCATTCCCTCCTCTGGAATCTAATTATATATATATATATATATATATATATATATATATATATATATATATATATATATATGACTTCTCATTTTATTCTTCATTTGTCATTACTTTTTAAAATATATACTTTCAATGTCTTTGTTTATATTCCAGAAAGAAAGAATTATCATACAAATGTGCAAATATGTCAGTAATTTATTCAAGTTTTGGTTCCCAATAAAATCAACACCTGTAATGATGGTTTATTTTGTGGGCACAAAATAGCAAGGAGAAACTCTGCTGAACAAAAATACCTGTGAGAGGCAGAAGTGATCGAATGGAGCAGATCCTAAGTTTTATTATGTTACATAAGTGTTTGTAGCATGACTGAAGACAGATATTATATCATGATTGATGGTAAAAGAATGGCAAGATTCAATAGTATTAATGTTTAGCCACTTACTTGAGGAAGGACACGTAGACTAATTTAGTTTTCAGTGATATACCTACTGCACAACCCCTGAGTTTTAATCCCTTGGAGATAAAGAAGTCAACAACCAGACCACTTGTAGTAGGTTCTTCTGATTATTGCCGTAGGTGCCTGGCTGTCTCTGGGCTCTAGAGAGTGCCCCAGGCTTTGGGGACAGATAAGGAGGTTTCCTGACCTAGTTCTTTCTACTGCCACTCCTTGGTTGGGGAGCAGTCTTGGGCTCAGTGGGGAAAGAGAGCATGTCACCTGGTCTCTTGCTGGTAAGTTCTTGCTTGGTCTCCTTTCTACAGTAATGGTGCCCCTCAGTGATGATGTAAATCTGAAGCAATAAGAACCTTCCTGAGCTGATTTCAGTTGTAATCTTGAGAGTGGGCAAAGCTAAGCCTGGGCCACCTTGTTATATGGGGTAAGAAGGAAGATGACTTGAGGTTGCACTGTTACCCCAGCTCTAGAGTTTCACACAACCTCTTCTGCTCATTACTTTGCAAGGTTCTCTTAGGTTGTTTCTTGCATTATTTCTAGGGTTTATAATTGGGTTTAATAGGGAAGAGCATGGACAAAGTGGTGCCTGTCATCTTGTGTGGACCAATAAAAACCCGTTAATAAAATTCTAAATAAAGAGATTGAACAATTTCCTCCATAAATACAATTGCATAATATCCAATGCAAGGTGACATGGAAAACCTCCACAGATCTATAAATATTCAATTAATTGAAACAACATTGAAGATAGTAACAGAAAACAGTCATCTTGCAACAGCCGCCCTTAAGTGGTTTCCTCAAATACCCAGGGATACAAAATTCCAATCTTATGCATATCTTTCCAGTAATTAAAAATGAAGAGCAATCCAAAAACAAATTTAAGAAAATATTATAATTATCACATAAATCCCAATTTAGATATGTGGAAAACAAAAATAATACATAAAAATTATGTATGGGTAATGATGGCAATATCCTAACATGATTTTAGCAAATCTAAGTAAAAAATATTAAAACAAATATCAAAATTTGGGTTCCTCCCATGAATGCAAGGTAGATTCTAGATTAAACAATCTATTCCAGTGAGTCATAGATTAAAGAAAGGTTAAAGAGAAAAAATACATGAGTTTCTCACATACACACGCACACACACACACACACACACCATTTGATATATAAAAGTTAGGAATTAGTATAATATGTTATCCTGGGTAAAAACTGTCAATATAAAAAAACCATCCTTGACAAAGGATATTTTAAAAATGCAAATTTTTCAAGATAGAATCAACAATATTTTCTTTATCTAACTGTACCATTTTCATTGAGGTAACAATAGCTAATAACACTGTGATTTGGGGGGGGTATAAGTCTACCCCTCTTCAGATGTATATTGCAACATCATGCCCAACACCAAACACAGATAGCCCTGCACCATAATCCATTGCCCCCCCTTCCTTTTCTCCCATTCTTCCACCCTCACCCTCTGGTAACTTTAATTCTATAGTCAGATATCGAGGTTTTGTTTTTTCTATTCCCTTGTTTAGCTTCTCTATATTCCATACATAAGTGAATTCATCTTGTATTTGCCCTTCTCCTTCTGAATTATTTCACTTAGTATAACCCTCCCCAGTTCCATCAGTGTTGTTGTGAATAGCAATAGTTCATCATTTTTATAGCGAAGTAGTATTCCATGTTGAATATATATACCACGTCTTCGTTATCCACTCTCTATTGTTGGGTACTTAGGTTATTTACATAATTTGGTTACTGTAAATAGTGCTGCAATGGATATATCCCTTTAAATTAGTGTTTTGCATTCTTCAAGTAGATACCAATGTGTGAGATTGCTGGAGCATAACATAGATCTACATTTAATATTTTGAGAAAACTCTACACTATATTCCATAGAGGCTAAACCAGTCTATGTCCCACCAACAATGTACAAGGGTTCCCTTTCCTCCACACCCTGTTTAACACTTGTTACCGGACTCTTTGGCATGGGTCAGTCTCACAAGTATGAGGTGGTATCTCATTGTGGTTTTGATTTGCATTTCCCTGATGACAAGTGATGACGAAACTTCTTTCATGTGTGTGTTGGCCATCTTTGTAAAGGAGTGCCCATATAAATACTTTTTAATCCCAAAACTCACAATGATAAAAATTAAAACTACAGAGTATAATCTTCCAGTGCCTCGATACAGAGGAAGACTGCTTATGAACGGGCAAGAGTAATTTCTATCACTATGTTCAACCTTTGTAATAATTGAAAAATACTAATTAAGACTATTATGATAGTGGTTCATGAACACTTGTCAAATTAAATTTTAAAACCCTTTAAAAGAAAATGTTGGTACAAATGTGGGGCAAGGGCAATAATATTGCTGGGCAAGAATTTCTATAAGCTGAAGAAATATTTGGCGGTATTGAATAAAACAGAAAATAAACCATTACACAGCCCAAAATCCTGCTCCTACATATGTGTCCATCCTAGCAATGCAGACATGCACAGCAATACTCACAGCATCTTTACAGGGCGTGACATCGGAAGGCAACACTCCACATATGCCACAACAAGCAAAGGCATAGACAAATTGGTGCTACTTCAAGCATAGAATATTATGTGCTGAAAATGAATGCCTTAGAAATACATGTGTCAATATGAAAATATATAAGAAAAAAAAGGGGAAAAGATCCATAGAATAACTGGATACAGAGAAAATAAAAATAGAAAAAAGAAGCATTGCAATATAAAATACATGTGGGGCCTCCCTGATGGCGCAACAGTTAAGTGCAGCGCTGTGGAGCTGTTGGCAACTGGGGCGGGAGTTCGATGCCCAGCTGGGGAGAGTCCCACATGGCACAACAGACCTCTCCTGCCTCACCCGCTGCTCTCCTCAGCAGTGTATTTCGGTTGATCTGCCTGTTCTGCTCCCCACTCTGTCTGTGGTGAACCCTCTCGCCGCTGTATCCCAGCTCGTATGCATAAATAAATAAATCTTTAAAATATTATATACAATACTTGTATGTGAGTGTATGTGAGATTCTACTCTTCCACAAATGTAAAAATATGCAAATGAAAATACATCTTGCAAATTCATATACGCATATGTGTATAGTGTCATATGTCAAATGTTATAAACATGATTCAAGGCAGTGGTTACATCTAGAAAGAAGAGGGGGGAGGGGTTAATGCAGGTCAAGCAGGGAAATGTCTTAGGAATGTTTTATTTTGTAAGCTCTTAGAGTGAGTAATGATGTTTATGTGTTATATTCATTACATTAAGATTTGAGTGTATATATCTAAAATATTTCATTTTTAAAGACAAAATATTTATTAGTTTGTAGCTGATATTAAATTCACAATCTTGTTCCCTAGAGAGAATTTATCACCAGCTTCCTGTCTAAGCCTCTAGAACTTTTCCTGGTCCATGTGTACTGGGGTAGCTCCATCCACTTCTATCTCTGTCTCTTTTCCTACTTCTGTGTCTATCTCGATCTTTCTAGTTCTAGCTCTAGAACTCTAGAACTGGGGTGTAAGCCAGAGGTGCAGGGTGGTGAGACGATTTACCAGAAGCAGAGTGGGGGGGCAGAGGATTTACCAGAGGCAGATCTACTGAAGGACGCTGCTGAGGGGAGCAACAGGCGAGACAGGAGAGGTCTGCTGCGCCATGTGGGTCAGCTCCCTGCGAAGGGATCAATTCATGCTGCTGTGGCTGCTGATGGCTTCATAGGCTGAGACTTAACCCGTTGTGCCACCAGGGAGGCCCAGTTTGGGTCTCCATGACGACATGAGGAGGAGCATCTTTTCATTTAAGAAGTCTTAAGTGAAATACTTTCAGCTAATAATGAAGAAAGATGCACATCATCATCCATTGAAATCTGCACAATTAAAGCACTTAGACTACTTGAAAATTCAATTCATTGCTCAGCACCTTAAGATTCCATTCTAAAATTTGATTCTACTGTCTCTTTCATCAATGTTCATAGACTGAAGTCCAAATGTTGACTCACTTCCTGCCTGCTGACCACAAACATATTCCTCAATATTTGTGAGTCCTATGTTCCCCAATTTTAAATGTAGATTAAGAATATCTACCTTTGAGGTAAATCTAATCTACTTTTGAGGAAGATTAGATGATACTTTAAAAACAGACCAGATAGCCTGAAACACAGTAAGTATTCAGTGTACATTATTTAATAATTGAATGAAACCCATCTTGCCATCAGAAAAGAGCTATACAAAGCATTAAAATACAGCCCTTTCCTGCTCAGAACCCATGATGTGGGCATTACTATTACACAATTTCTGTGGGTCAGGAAACCAAGCACAGCTTTGCTGATTTTCTGTGTAGGATCAAGAATTTGCTGAATTTACACGAAATTGTCCCTATCTCTCATTGAAAATCTTGCATCCTAGAAAACCCCAAGTGTAAAATTGAAAGTTCTGAATCCCAGATATTGTCTCAGTCTAGGACAAGTGTAGTGGGTCACTCTAGGCCCCAGTTATGTTATAGGCTGGATGGAAACACTGATTGAGTTGTAGTCATCTGAAAGCTCATTGTAAGGAAAATGAGTAAATCAGGTTATTTTTTGACTTCTACACAACAGATTGGCCATGCCTTAAAATGCTGTATTGACCATTGGGACATTTAGCAAGCAATAGATGGGCCTTGCATTTGCAACAATGTATCAAGTGCATGGCTATGGACACTTAACAGTGTAAAGGGGGTTCAGTTGGTGTTCTGTGTCTCTCAGTGTTGGAGTCTCTCTTGCTAGTCTGCCTAGCTGTGTATATGGTCCCTTTTCTCAGCATTAAAGAACTGCAAAATCTACCGAAGGCTCCAAATTCTCTTTTTGTCTGCAAGAACTGGCCATGAACCTACCTAGCAAGAGATGGTTGCACAACACTCATCTACGAAGGCCCCACCTCCCAGCTCATGTGGTTGTTGGCAAGATTTGTGTCCATTCAACCTCTTGGCCGTCTGACCCCTCAAGCATGGCTGCTTGCTTAATCAAGACAAACAAACTAGAAGGCAATGGAGAAATTCTGTTAGCAAGGCAAAGCCATAGTCTTGTAACCAAACCAGAAGTGACATCTTATGTTGTGTCCCAATATATTGGCTACAGGCAAGTCACTCTGACCTGCGCATACACCAGGAAAGGGCATTGCTAAGTGGCATTATTCCAAGAGGTGGAAACCTTTGTGGTTCACCTTAGAAGGTTTATTAGAACACCCACCTCCAGGAACCTCATTCTAGGGCTATACTGAGACTTCAACTTTCCTAGGATCTTTTAAATTTGCTTACATTTTTGTTTAAATTTTGTTTCTTTGTTTAAATTTTGGTCTTCACTGATTCCTATAGTGTCCTTTATTTCCCACATGTGAATAAAATATATGTGCTCCTCAGTAATCAGATCTAGTTTTATCTTCATTTTATAAATGTCTTGATCTTCGTGTCCTCATATACCCCAGGCATAATCCATGATTCAACAACAGTTTGTCGTAGCATTGTGGATGAGAGAGTGTTTCCATACATGTCAGTTAATTTGGTTGTTTTTTTTTCTAGATTGTCACTTTCTTAAGGAAAGATATTTTCAGTTTACACATCTATAGAATAATGTTATTCACGTCACATATATTTCATAACTAATCCCCTCAAACATCAAAAACTATAATAGTCATTAGCATCATTCTCACTGAAATATGCTTGAAAGCAGGAACATTAGAATAGGTGTGACTCTGGGAAGGGCTTGCCTTTACCAAGAGGACAAATAATTTAAGAAACTTCTCTTCAGTCAGAACTACATCAGTGGTTGTGATTTAATTCTGAATCACCACTTAGAGTTTCACATCTTACTATTTCACCTGCTCTTGATGTTTCTGGGGAAAATAAAAATACCCAGAACTGCTAAACCGCTTTTGTTTCTGAGTAATATATCACAGTACTCAAGAGTCATAGCTCACAGGGTGGGGAGACACTGCAACTTCTGATATGATATATCTGTCAACACAATCATTACCCGTGGCTTTGCTGAAACCTGCAGAGGATTCCATGAATTCTCTGGGGCTATTTGGGAGGAGAGGAAATTTCCCCCTACTCTTCTGGTTTTTTATTGGGTTGGTAGAGTAATCAAATTAATATAAGAGCAATTAGCGGGGTGTTAAAAACAAATTGCATTAGGCATGTACAGGGAAGCCACATCAATTTAAGAATAATAAGGGTACCTTTCCTGAGGTAAGGGATAATATAGGGGTCTGAGGTTTCAAGGAGAGAGGAAGGGAACTCACATGATGAGAAAAGGAGCACTCATACGAAAAGACCAGATGCTCTGTAATCAGATTTTTGTTCTGCAATATAGATATATTTCAATGATAAAAAAGTTATTTCTGCTTAAAATACCAGGTAATACTTCCAATTCTGTTCTTTTTGATAGTTAAAGGAATAATAAAAGTGCTTTTTTAGACCCTGCATGGGCCTCTATTTAGACCTCAACTCAAAATTATTTGTTCGCCAAAGTAGCACATCTTTTAGGGGGTTGTTCTGAACATCTTGGGGCAGCCTATGCCTCCCTACTTATGATATGTATTTGTAAATATTTATCAAAGAGAAGTTATCATTTTGCTTTATGTATCCATTCATAGACTCTTAGAGTTAAGAAGAACCCAAGAGGTCAACAAGGTCAGCAATTTCAAAAGAAATTGAGTTTTCTCCCTGTCATGGGTTTTCACTTATCCTCTGTTTCAAAGATGGTGGAGATTGGAACCATTTAGGGAAGCTGAAAATAATAAGTGCAATCATGTATCTTTTTGTACCTATAACATTAAAGTTCAATGCTGTCATTCACAACAAAACTGACATTGAATGTGACCTTGACATCCAGTTTTTGTTAAGAATGAGAAAATATGGTCTAAGCATGTGCTGGTAGCACAGAAGGCACCATCATCTTTCTCAGGGTACTAGTTTAAAATATGCAAGCACTTTGAATCTTTGACTCTGGGGGCCACACTTGTCCTGAAGACAAGTGTAACAATGTATGTAAGAGAAATTGGTCCATGTGGTATAAACACTGTACATAAAAATAAGCAACTGCTGATATAGAACAAGTATTATTTATATAAACTGAAATATCTCCAGTGCAATGTTCTATTAAATGATAAATATAACTTTCAAATCTCTCTTACATTTACAGAATATATATGATCATATGATTTGACTATTGCGTCAATAACATATATAGTGCATTTTTTCTTCATATAGCTATGTCATATATTTACATGCTTAGAAATGATCTAAAGAGAATAAGCCTGTATACCTCTAGTCAACATCTAGTCATCAACTTGTAAAGTAAGTAGCAGCGTGGAGGGATTATTTGTTTTATTTTGCATATTCTTTATGCCTATGGGTGTGTAATAAAATGACAACTAACTTCTGTGAAAAATTCATTTTTTCTTCCACAATGACAGTCACAAAATAACAAAGAAAATAAACTATAATAGCAAAGAGGAATATACTATATAAGTAGGAAAGATTTTTCGAAATATTTGCAATATCTTTATTTAGAACACAATAAAATATTATTACAGATATTATTACAGATATTACAGGTATTAAATGCCTAAATATAAATAAATACACTACAGTGCCCAAAAAAATACTTTTAGATGTGTTAACCTCATAAACTGATGTGTAAATGGAAAAATGAATTTGAAATTAAATTTAAAAACAAGAGGTTAATAGAAAGGGAGAACCGTCATTATGATTGTTGCTACCAAGATCAATTTCCCTTCAACCCTGGAGTGTACAAAGCTAGGACACTGCGTATATGTGCCAATCCATTGCAGACTTTATTTCTGCATTTTTTGTCTACATATACATATGCTTATATGACACATAAGATATAATATTAACATATACTATTATGCATGAAAGAATATTTATCAATATATTAAAATTAAAAATGCTAACATACATGAAGATACATATATTAAAATAAGCACATATTTATACCGATGTTTCTGACTAACCTAATATTAGAGTGTTCATTCTCATTTTTATCCCATTGTGAAATTGAGAGCTTCTTTCTCTGCTAATAATCTACTCCGGGGTTTTTTGTTGTTGTTCAGTTCTATAACACAGCCACCTTAACTGCTAAGCCATGCACCTGTGTGGGAAATTCAAAATGCCAGGAGCACTGTGTGTGTGTGGTCTCCATTCTCTAAGACTCAGCTCTTGAGGCAATATACTGTTTCACAAAGTGACTGGAGCCTCCTTTTTCCACCCCCTTTTGCTGAGGTTTGACTCTGGGTGCAGACTTCCTTTTGTTATCCTTGCGCTTTGAGTGTCCTGATATTTTCTAGAAACATGTTCTTGATCAGATGTAACTTAAAGATACTTTCTCTCAGTCCATGCTTTCCCTTTTTGCTCTCTCCTCGTGTCTTTAAAAAAGCAAAATTTTTAATTTTGGTGATATCTAACTTATCAGGGTTTTTTTTCTTTTATGTGTAGGGGAAGAGAGGACTTTCTCCTTGCCTCTCAGTCCTTCTTGCCTTGTCTAGTAATTAAATTGACACAATACGGATTTACAAGAGGAAAAAACCAACTTAATACATATGTGTTCTGCAGCCATCAGGTTCATCATCGGCTCAAGCAGACTCTTTTATTAGCTGTTCTCACGATGTTCTTCCCTGTACTCCGCTGCTCCTCGCCTACCCCAATCACATGGTCCTTTGCTTCCACACTCTGTTCTCTGTGCTGCCACACTGCTGCTGCCGCGCTCTCCAGCTGTGACACCGCGCTTATATAGTGTCTCTCCAGGCCCTGTGTGCTAACGCACACACGCACATGCTACCCATGTGCAAGACCGCAGGTGTCCATCATTAAATCTAATGGGGGTAGGGCAGAAAAACCTGATGCCTCTTTCATTTACCCTACAATATGCATGGGGGAGATTATGACTATGAGACTTGCTGGAGTGCAGTTTACACACTAAATTTCTCACTGAAAATTAGACACAGGGATAATGTGAGCTCTTTACAGCACTAAAAGAACTTTTTTATTTAGACTCAAAGTTAGTGAGAAATTTAACAGTGTTTATTTATATAGAAAGAAAAAAGGAATAGAGACCTTCTTGTCTCTGATGCAGTGAGAGTATACCTTTCACATTGAAGATTTGCTGATTTGTAGGAGGCTTTCAGGAGAAAGGGATGTTTAGAGTGTTTTTCTCATTGTTTCTTTAATTCGAAGTAATCAATATGCAAAGAGGATACAACACATGGATCCTGCTTTTGATATTGTATTTAAAAACCACTACAAAATTCCAAGTCATAGAGATTTTCTCCTCTGTTTTGTGGATACTATTTTGAGCAGAACAGATTCCATCTCGCCTCTGACAAGACGTGTTGAGGCTTCTAGGTAGAAATTAAACAGCTTGACTCAGTGTAGGGTAAACGAAAGAGTCATCGGCTTTTTCCGCCCTCCCCTCAATGATAGACCTCTGCAGGCCTGCACGCATGCCTCATGGCGGGCACCTGGAGTAGGGTGTGGGCTGCGTGAGTGGGCGCACCTGGGCCAGAGACTGGACTTAGAAGCAACAGAAGGAGAAACACCGGCAGGGAGGAGAGGACAGAGTGCAGTGGCAGAGAACCCTTCGGGGTGCAGCAGAGAGACCACGAGAACACCAGAGAGCTCAGAAAGAGTGAAGATTCTCTGCCAGCCTCCTGGTCCCCCAGGTCCCTTGCCTACCCTGCACCTGGTTGCTGCTCTCCAACAGAGACCATTAAAAGGCTAAAAAGCCACCAAGGGCTCCAGGACTCCTCCTTTTGACCCATCTGCACAGCTCCATATAGAACCTGCTCCTGGTGTTTTCCTGCCCCTACACTCGGCCACTCAGTGACTATGACACAAGGAGAGATCACCTACTGCTCATGACAGTGGGCCTCCCCACAGTGCAGCCTCTGTCTGGAGATATTTGCCACCGGTCAGGACAAACAAATGGACGTAAGACCCAATCCCAAGTGTCAACATTATTTGCCTGGCCTCAGAGTCTCTCCCTGCTTGATCCTTTAAAACTCCCCTACACCCTTACCCAGGGGCGCTTTGGGACCATCCTGTGATTGTGCACTCAAATCATGAGTCACATCAGGACTTTCATCAGTGTTTTGGAATCCTCACTCTGGTACTTTTGAGACAGATTCTGGAATCTTGTATTTTTGAGACAAATTCTGGCTAAGTAGATGGGGTAGAGGTCCTATGCAGAATGAAAGTGGGAGGAGAAAAAAATATAGAAAAATGGAAATGTACAGGGCCTGCATCTGCGAGATGGAGACCTGTCTGTGAGCAGGAGACCCCAAAAAATGCTTGATAAGAGCAGCAGGGAGGGGATGATGACCCTGCATTTTGGGCTGTGAGTGTTAATGTCTAGCAAGCTTCCTGCATTTTTAGCTACTTGTGTGGTAATCTTTAGCAAGCTACCTCCCCAAATGTGCATTCAACAGAATGAAGCCCCTTCATGAGCTATATTTGATATAAAAGACCCTAGAAATAATATTTTGGGATACCTATTCAGGTGGCCCCTCCTTGTTACTGAAGGGAGCTTTTCTGCTTTCCCGTCATTGAATAAACTCTAAAACTCACTCAAGGTTCATGTCCTCAATTTTCATGGCATGAGGCAAGTACTCGCCAACACCATGCTTTCATTTTCATTTATTTAAAAATACTTTTTAAAAATGTCTCTTAACTCTTCCTCTTTGACCAATGGGCAAATGTAGAACTATATTGCCATGATAGTGTGATTTATAAGAAAAATTATGTTTGATCTTAGTCCAGATTCCTGGCTCACAGTCATATAACCACTTGGAATTTCCTGAGAGATAAAAGCAATGGGAGCATCTTTTGTAATACTATTTAGTCTGTGTTCAGTTCCTGAAATAGTTTCAGCACCATAAAGGTGAAATGGGTGTCTTATTATTCATAACAAGCCCCTTGCCATCTGTAGGGAAAATGGAGTCAGTCGGGCTTTTATTCTCCTCCCGCCTACAACCTAGAGCCATTGCCTGTGGCTTTGCTTTCCTCCCAGGTTTCACCACCTACACGTGATAACGTAGAGAGCGCTTGGGAGCATGATCATGGGACACGCACACTTGTGACTGCTGACACCTGGGGAGAGAAGCCAGCGAGCATGGGGCATGCACATGTGTAAATACGGACATCTGGGCCAAGAAGTCAGCAGGTAAAAGGGGACATTCACCAGGGTTAAGGGGCTGAGTTGCTGCCCCCCTGATTGCTGGTCTGCCTGTGATTCTGGACCCCTGATTCAGCATTAAAGACATGTTAGAGATACAGAAGGCTCCAAAATTCTCTTTTCATCTGCCCAAATCAACAATGAACCTGCCTGACCTGGAATGGTTGGACAACATTTATGCTAATGAGGTGAGTTTTGGAAAGCACATGAGGCTCATGATTGCTGGCTGCCAGGTGACCCAACATGAATGGAGGGTTGCAACTTTCATTGTTAACCCCTAATTTCAGAGGAGGGGGAAGGGCTGGAGGTCAAGTCTATCACTAATGGCCAATGGTTTAATTATTCATTCATATTTAATGAAGTGTCCATTAAAATCCAAAAGAATGGCATTAAGAGAGCTTCCAGGTTGGGGAAGCAAAATGTGCAGAGGCCCAAACTCCATAAAGGTAGAAGCTCCTTTGAGATGTCATTCTTTGCATCTCTTCACCTGGCTGTTTGATTCATATCTTTAAAGATCCTGTAAACACACTGTAAATTTTCTGGGGAACCTGCCTCTAGTCTAGCCAGTATAAAACTAAAGCCATTTTCACAGGCTCCACTCTGTATACCAGCCTTTTCAATCCCCAGCCAGGGAGCTAACCCATATATGGTGCAGCAGACCTCTCCTGTCTGACCCGCTGCTCCCCTTAGCAGTGTATTTCAGTAAATCTGCCTGCTCTGCTCCCCAATCTCTCTCTCTGGTGAATCCTCTCACCCACACCCACCCCACGCTGTACCTCTGGCCTACATCCCAGTTCTTCTATGCATAAATAAATGAAAATGAATCTTTAAAAAAATTAATTTAAGAATCATTACAATCTTTATATATATATATATATATATATATATATATATATATATATATATATTTTATATACAAGCTGGGGTACAGGTCAGAGCTCTGGGGTGGCGAGAGGCCTCACCAGAGACAGAGAGGGGACCAGAACAGGCAGATCAGAAATACACTGCTGAGGGGAGCAGCGGGCGAGGCAGGAGAGGTCTGCCGCACCATGTGGGAATCTCCCCGGCTGGGTGTCGAACTAACATCACCGCTGCCGACAGCTCCGCAGCGCAGCGCCACCAGGGAGGCCCTCATTACAATCTCTTAATATCAATAACTTGCTGTTCCTGATGGAGGCTAAGAGTAGAAAATTTGGAAAGGAGGCATCACAAGACCAGAAACTGGAGGTGGCAGTAGAAATGATTAACACAGCGTAGTGCCAGCAAGGCACAGTGCAGATTCCCTATGACTCAGGCAGGCAGGTAAAGGAGGAGTCCTGGAGCCCTCGGTGGCTTTTTAGGCTTTTAATGATCTTTTTGCAGTAAGGAAGCCAGGAACAGGGCAGAATGGGGGGCCAGGGGGCCAGGAGGCTGGCAGGGCTCCTAGCCCCTGGCAAATCTTGACTTTTTGGGCTCTCTGGTGTCATCTCGTGGCCTCTGCTACTGTTACCTCTGCCTCTGCTTCTACCACTTCTGTCACGCTCCTCCTCCTCCTTCTGTCGTGCCTCTTGCTTCTGTGATGCCGCCCTTATATAGTGTCTCTCCAGGCCCAGGTGTGCCCACTGACGCACGCACACACCACCACGAGACACACATGCAAGACCGCAGGTGTCATCATCAAATCTAATGGCGGTAGGGCGGAAAATCCTGATGCCTCTTTCACTTACCCTGCATAGTCATGAAACAAGTAATAGAGAAGTAAATTACCCAGAGATGCAGACCAGAGGTGAGGATATAGAAGTTGGGGCCATTGTGAATAAATCACTGGTCCTTTCAAATCTATCTTGTCAAACCAAATATAGAAACATTCCTTAGGTGCCAACCCTAGAAATAATTTAACAGTTGACAATTCTGCAAAGGAATGAACCTCTCTCAAAGAGAAGACTACTGTATCCAAGCAATTTCTGCACTGGCAAAATGCGGCCCTCCTGCCTGCCTGTGAATATACTGGCGTTTATCTCACCAGCCCCCTCCCTTTGCAAAGAAGCAGAGGCAGCTCCTCCCAAGGCTCCCACCAGTGACTGTGCAGGCCTCATTTTTAGCAAACCCGTCCCTTTCAGGGCATCTCTTTCTGCCCACTTGTGTCTGTGCAAGTGTCCTTTAATTCCCTCCCCTTTTTATAATAAACCTGTCCTTTCAGATATCACTAAATGTCTCTGCCTCATGGGGAAACTCACCGTGTGCCACTGAAAGGGGAGCTCTGATGAAACTTTTCTCAGAGGTAAGCCAAGGACCCTGTTCCCTGAACCCAACACCTCTCCAAACCAACATCAACTCCTACCTATATAAATTCAAGTATGTGTTTACTGGACTAGCTCTAACAGTAAAATCTGCTGGACTATTTCCCAGGTTCAAACCCTCACTTTGATAATCTAATGAACTCTTTGTCTAAATGTTGTTGTGAGTTTATTTTCAGTTAACAACCCATTGTCCTAAGTCGGTGATCTGGAAGGTAAACAGGTCCTCTGAGTTCTGTGAAACCAAGTGTGGAGTGGGGCTGGGAGGGCCACATTCTCTGTAAGTCTCATGAATCCTCAGTGTTGGTGGGCACGGGGAATTGGGATTTTCTGGTATGGCCTTAACAGATATTCCTAGACCCTTGTGCAGATGTGTCACTGGGCCTGTCATGCATTTTGCCCCAGAGTAGAGACTTTTTTCTGTTTTCCTCCCCCATGGGAAAGAATCTCCCATATGCCCAGAGTCCCCAGTCTTACTGCCTTTTCCCGGCATGCCTTAGACACATGGCTGTTGACCCCGCCACTAGACAACACCCCATTGGAAGCTTCTTGACATTCTGCTATTATCCCCATATTTTGTTGCTCCTAGTGAAAGCATACAAAAGGGGGGAGGGAATCCACTATTTCTCAAACCCCCAGGATATCAACCACTCATGTTAGCCTACACTCCACCTTAAGTCATTCGTTAAAAATGTCTAGCTCAATCTCACTATCTTATATTTCGTTTGTCAACAACTCCAGGCAAACAAATTCTAGGCACCAGGTCCTACTTCTCTCTGTAGAAAACTCTCTGTCTCCATTTTTATATCAGTCATGTGCCAAATGTAGTGGTATAATATTGGGGTGAAGCCAGAGGCATAGGGATGAAAGAATTTACCAGAGACAGAGTAGAGAACAGAGAAGGTGTATTTATTGAAATATTCTGCAATGGAGCAGGGGTGAGTCAGGAGATATGTGTCTGTATGGTTTTTTTTTTTTTTTCTTACATTGCTAATTTTTGTACAGTATTTGCTTTCTCCCCACAGCGGTAGTTCCTGTAGTTCTCCCACTACCACATCCACCATGGTCCATCATCATAGTCCATTGAGCTCTTCCCTTCCTTGTCTTGACCCCCCCCCCCGCTCCCCTCCTGGATGTGAGGCTCTCCATTATACTGTTTTCATAAGCCTTCATATTTGGGGTGCCAGTTTGCACCAGTTTTCTACTGGGATGACTCATCTTTGACACAGAATATTCCCTGGCCCTGCTTCTCCATTCTTGGAGCTAGGCTGTTTGTGCTGGTCACGGTGGACTAAGGCCCGGTTCCCATGGCAACCTAATCACCTCCCTTACCTATTCAAGTATCTCAAACTTGACAGCTGGGCAAGGAGTGGGGGCTTAGTTTTTTACCTTATAAAATTTTACCCCCACACATGCCTCGTGACTTCAGTTCTCTCCCAGGAAGCATCCTTACTTTGCAGATTATTCAACTTTGTTTTTGTAGTAAGACTAATAGTGACACTCTTTCCAGCTCTGTAACTCTCTTCCTTGGAAGCCCACACACTATAAGATTTTTGTGATTCCCCTCTTCTACTTGAGAAGACAGTTCCAAAATCCTTTGACATTCCTCATTTCATTCAGTTATCCAAGCTACCATGTGGTATGAACAGTACAGGACTAATATTCATAATTTCACGTAATAGAAAATGATTTCTTGTCAGGCAGAGATATGCTCAAGGTCATTGTGTACAAAAGTGATCCAACAGGGATGAGGAACTGTGATTTCTGTATCACAGCTCAGCCCTCTTTTACATCAAAAAGAAAACATTATGAATTTAAGTTTGTACCATAGCAATTGCTTTATCCCCCAAAATGCTAGAACTGCCCTTAGCTTTTCATGAGGACCCCTGATGGAAAAGATGACCAAGAACTTCTAGTTCTACCAGCCTAGGGTTCTGAGGTAGAAATCACTGTGGGAGACTCAGGATTTTAGATTGCCATAGCTTTAGTTTGAGTCACTATTTCCAAAGTGCACATTCACATTTCCAGAATTTATAACACAATAGTACATTTTTTTCATTGTAGTTATAAGTAGGGACAAATTAGTTTCTAATTCAATTTGTACTCCATGGAAAAAATAGCATATGGATGCTTTTCCAACATAAAAATAGGAAACAAAATTTCCATGATGATTTAGAATCAAATTAAGGTAATTTACTGCACTAATCAAATTTCAAAACTTCTCATACTCCTGGAGAGATGAAAGTGCTCATTTAGTTTATTGTTATTGTAAATATTCCAATGTGGTGAATAAGATACAGGGACTTGAATCCAGATGGTGGGATACAGCGCCTTCCTTCTGCCTCCTTCCACCCCAATTCCTCGTCTTCAGAGGTGTGCTCCCATTTCTGTTTTGAAACCAGTTTCTAGTCATTAACATATTGTCTAGGCCACAAAACTTTCTACCACAGCATCTATTTCTATCAACTTTTTAGTGACGTTATATGGGGAAGGTAATGAACTCCATGTGATTTTAGAAAAATTCAAGGACTTTGTCCTCTAAGTAATGTTCCCTGGAAATATTCTAAGCTAGTTTTCTTATTAGAAATACATTGACTGCCTTTAAATTTATACACATTCAAATGCTACTTCACCATACTGTTGTTTTAGTACCTCAGAATGCCTTTGTATTCAGAATACTTGTGTAAAAATCGTCAATAAAAATAATAACAAAGTTGTTTGGACACACTTTAAAAGCGGTACTTTCTTGATACTAAAATAGTGTATCTTTGCTTTAGAATTTTTTTAAAAATAGATGAAGAAGAAGAAAGAAATTAGTCACGACTCTTTTTTCCATATATACTGTATCATTTTGACCATTTAGCTCACAGTTTCTACTAGGCATAATTATCATATTTGATAATATATTTGTTTCATATTGGCATTACTAGTAAGTAGAAGTTTGTTTATACAAACCCTCTATGTGTGAGGAATGGTTCATTAGAAATATTTTAAGAAGCCACCACCTACTCTTTGACAGGAATGGTGATAGTGAATGATAACATTGGTCAACATTGAGATTGTTACTAACTTAAAAAGGGCCTAATCTGGAGTATCTTGGTGTTTTGAACATGAATATAGCCCAGAAAATTTTTATGAGCTCTCGTTTTGAAGATATATCATATAATTCATTTTATATGTTTCACCGTGTAAATTTATCTAGTAGGACTGCAACAACATCCTAAATAAGCCTAGAGTGATGTAATATTACATCACATTGCATAATACCATCAGGCACCCATCATCCGGAGTTGATTGCTTCCTTTTCTGATGCAATGCAATACTACTGCCAGTCCGCTGCTGAAGTAAGCTGATGTCAGCAGTACACCATAGAAAGCCCTGTTGGAAAGGTTGAGCATTGAAAATATTTCAGACTTTGTGCAAGAGAGTTTAAACTACTGTGACATAGAGCTGTTATTATTTTATCCAGTTAGGCACAATACAGAACGGTAATACCTCAAAAGTGTGTTAATAGCATGGACAATTTCTGTTCTATTTGTGGGGAAGTGACATTTGCCAACCAGAAGAAAAGTATCACTTCTCAAGTGAAGAAGGCTTATCATCTTGACTTCAGATGCAAGGTTGGTGACCAAGACAAGGCTTAGGCCCCACATATATGCTGTGCTCCATGTACAACACAGCTTTCACAGTGGTTAAATGGCAAAAGACCATAAATCCGTTTGCAGTCCCCATGGTGTGGAGAGAGCCAAGCAACCACATAAAAGACTGTTACTTCTGCTTGGTTCCTCCTCTTTCCGGCAGAATAACAAAGCAAAAGAAGTCAAGAATAGTCTACCCAAACATTCTGTCTGCATTGAGACCAGTTCCACATGGTGAGGGACTTCCTATTCCAGAAAGTCCAGCACAATGTTCTCTCGATTCATCTGATGAGGAAACGGGTGAGCTGACCTGTTCTTCTCCTGTCCCATCAGCATGCAGTGATCCAGATTTTCACTGTGGTGCATCATCAACCCCACACAGACTAACACAGGAAGAACTAAATGACCTGGTTCGTGATTTGGACTTATCCAAGAACAAGGCAGAATTGCTAGGATCCAGACTCCAACAATGGAATCTTCTAAAAGAAGATGTCAGAATTACTTTCTATCAAAAGCGCCACCAGCAGTTGGAGCCTTTCTTCAGAAAGGAAAGTACTCTGGTGTTCTGTTCCGATATTGAGGGCCTCATGAATGCCTTCAAAATCATTCATGACCCATAAGAATGGAGACTACTTCTAGACTCTTCGAAACTGAGTCTTCAGGCTGTGCTTTTGCACAATGGAAACCATCTTCCATCTATTCCAGTTGCTGATGCTGTTCACATGAGAGAGACACAGGATAACTTAAAGCAGCTACTGAATTCCATTGAGTATAGCAAATACAGCTGGCACAGCTGTGGTGATTTGAAGCTTGTTGCCCTTTTAATGGGACTGCATCAGATATATACAAAATACATGTCTTTCTTATGTGAGTGGGACAGCCAAGCAAGTGAATTGCACTACTTGCAGAAGGAATGGACTCGCAGACAAAATGTAGCAGTTGGAGAGAAGAATGTCCAGCACCCAGCTCTGGTCGAGACTCACAAAATCCTGCTACCACCCCTTCACATCAAAGTAGGCTTGATGAAGAATTTCATGAAAGCCATGGACCGGACATCGCCAGCCTTACGATACCTGCATGAAAAATTTACTCGACTCAGCTAAGCAAAGATTAAAGAGGGTGGTTTTGTGGGTCCTCAGATTTGAGAGCTCGTCAAAGATGACCGGTTCAACAACTTGCTGCAGGGTGATGCGAAACAAGCATGGAATGCTTTTCACTTGGTGTCTACAAACTTTCTTGGGAATGTTAGGGCAGAAAACTATAAGAAACTAGTAGAAGACATGCTGATGCAGTATCAGAAACTTGGCTGCAATATGTCTCTAAAGATCCACCTCCTTCATTCCCATCTGGGTTTCTTCCCTGAACACTGTGGAATGGTTAGTGATGAACATGGCGAACGTTTTCATCAAGGTATTGTATCAGTGGAACAAAGATACCAGGGAAAATGGTCCACTACAATGCTGGCTGACTTCTGCTGGACACTCCCCAGAGATGCTCCTTACAGCTGTACGAAAGACAAGCTAAGAAATCTAAGAAGTAGTCTATGACTTGATTTTTTATAGGTATTAACTGTAGGCCTATTACTATTGGCATGCATTTCACGATGTAAACATCCATTTATTGCAGATTACAAAAAAAAAACTAGAGCCAAAATTAGAATTTGACTGTCATATTTGTGTTGAGCACATACAAATTGATAGGAAATGATTAATTTTATTTCAGTAACATGACTTTTGTAAAAAGTTGTTGACCAGTGTCATGTAAAAGAAGGAAAGTAGGAAGGAAAGAAAAAGAAAGGACTCAAGGACACAGAGAAAGTGGACAGAAAAAAAAAAAAGAAAAGAAACCATTTGAGAGTGTCACTGTGCAGGAGAGGCAAACACTCTGACAGTATTGCTAAAACAAGGTCCTTGCTAAACTGAGCAGCAAAGCAAGTACCAGGAGCCTTTGCAGGCGGCAAAGGTGAACTGTCGCGTGGGAAGGGCCCTCCGAGCTGCGTCTTGGAGCATGCAGTTGGGTGGAGAGAGTGATGACAGGAGCTAGAGGGAAAGGGTGGTACTTTAAATATATTTCATATATTTTTGTATTCTATTGTTTTATTTCTATTATTTCCAGAAAATTGTTTTCATTTGAATTTAAAATGATTAACATCTTTAGGATTCATTGTATACATAATTCTTCAAAATGTGTTTTTCAATTCATAGGTTCACCAGTAATTTATTTTTTTTTATTTTTTATTTTTTTTAAGATTTATTTTTTATTTATACATACAAGCTGGGGTACAGGCTAAAGGTGTGGGGCGGCGAGAGGGTTCATCAGAGATGGAGCGGGTAGCAGAACAGGCAGATCAGAAATACACTGCTGAGGGGAGCAGCGGGCAAGGCAGGAGAGGTCTGCCGAACCATGTGGGATTCTCCCCAGCTGGGCGTCAAACTCGCATCGCCGCTGCCGACAGCTCCACAGCGCAGCGCTTAACTGTTGCGCCACCGGGGAGGGAGGCCCTCACCAGTAATTTATTTAGCACAAAACATCTAGTTGCATATGTCTTAATATTTGTAGAGAAAAAATGAAATTCAAAATAGCAAAAATGGTATTGTAATATTTATAATTTGTGAATGTAGAAATATTAATTTTAACTTTTTTTTTAAAAGTAAAGCATAGTAAAAACTGCTTGTAGTAGAGATACTAAAACAATTTAGTAATTCTGAAGCTTTTATCTTTACCACACAGTGGGAGGTGTATATCAGAATTTAAGCAAGTGGATAATTAAGACTTTATTTTGGAAGTTTTAGAACTTCATTTGAAAATCATGGTTAGTTCTCACCCCCATTGACTGTAGATTTTTTTTAAGTAGTGACAGATCCATAGGTTACCAGGTATATAGCCTGTTTGGTGAATCTTTATCCTCACTGCATTTTCTGGACAACTACGCACAGATAAAGTGTGGGGCATTCCTTATTCCTTATACCAGACAGGTAACTTTTTATTTTTGTTTCTGTTTACACTTTTTACTGATCAAAAAAACTTCCTAAAGTGTACAAACTTCACTACAACTTCATTGTGCTGTTTTGTGGCTTGTGCTTTTAGTTTTACTTACATATGAAACAATATTTCAAAATAATTCATAATATTTAAGTGCAGGCAACAATTTGCTGTTTACATAAATAATTCTACTTCCTTTTTTGAGATAATCAATCCATAACATTTGCCAGAATGTTCCTTGAAGTTTTAAAATTGTTCGGGTTTCTACTTGCCTCTATTTGCTCTTTTTCATCAGAATATCCGTTATTCTATTATGTTTTTCTATATGTTTCAGTTTAATAAATCTTATATTTTAGAAAGGTATGGATAGATAAAAAGATGACAGTTGATAGTCAAATTTATTTGTTTGTAATGTGAGAATTTTTATTGCTTTAATGTTGAAAGAAAGCTAACTGCAAAAAAATGTTTTCTATTGAATCTTAATATAAATGGTATTTATTCTGTTTTCTTGACACTAGCACTTCCCAAATAACATTTGGGGTACAGGACCAGGTTTATTTGTTTTAATTTTCAACCACTTTATAATAGTGTTAAATTGCTATGTAAGTTTCTAAACAGCTTCTAGTTCTATTTGCTCTCATCCCTGGTGCACACAGGGCTGGTAGCATCCTGATGGGCGGCAGTCCAGCAGAAGGGCGCCTCATCCATTAGCTTCTGTCAGTATTCTTCTCATTAGAACAGTGCTCTAAACACCCATCTTCTCTCTCTGTTAATATTCATAGAAAACCTCAAACCTGAAAAACAATTCATGATGTGGGCCTCCCTGGTGACGCAATGGGTTAAATGCAGCACTATGAAACTATCCAGAGCCACTGCAGCATGAGTTTGATCCCCAGCCAGGGAGATTCCCACATAGCGCAGCAGACCTCTCCTCCTCGCCCGCTGCTCCCCTCAGCAGAGTACTTCAGCCGATCTGCCTGTTCTGCTCCCCACTCTGTCTCGGGGGAATCCTCTCACCACCCCACACCTCTGACCTATACCCAAGTGCTTGTATGCATAAATACATAAATCTTAAAAAAAGAAAAGACAGAGGTGCTCACTTATTTGAACAACCTGCATTATCACCATCACCATCTCCCATGGGCCTTCCTTCTAAACATTCTCCCTCATTCTCCCCACACCCACAGCAAAATATTCTGTATAAGGAAACCAGGAACCACTTCTGATTAGAACTGTGCTGTTTTGTTCAGCACACTGACAAAAAAAAAAAAAAAAAAAAAAAAAAAACTACTGCCAGTTTACACAAATCTTCACAGTCAGGACACCTGCTCCCCCAAAACTGGCCCCAGTCCTGGTCCTGGTCATAGTCATGCCAACCACAACCCCACACTATCAGGAAGTGCTTCCCACCATTTCCAGAAGTAACCAAGAACATCACTTAACCATGAAACCTTGACTTTTCTTTATGGGACTTAAACAATCTTTTAGAGTCTTTCCTATAGGTCCTATATGTTTCTAATGACATTTATGCTTTCTTATTTTATACATCCCAGATGATCATAAATCACTTTATTGAATCAATAAAAAGATTTGCAGAAAGGAATTATTTTATTTCCCTGCTGTCTAGTGGATTGTGACTACTACATAAGGAAATTATTTACATTTGTATGTTTATTTTTAACTAACCACACTGCTGAATTCAATTATTATAGTACTTTGCAAATTTCTCCATAGTTTTCCAGGAACAGCCATGGTATCATCTGCAAATAATAATAACTTGGTCTTATCCCTTTTGGTATGCAATTCATTAAGTTAGTGCTTTTGTGTTTTATTTCATTCCCTAGAAATTATAGAATGACGCTGAAAAATGGTGGTGATGAAACACCCTTTGACTGGGTTGAAAATGATAATGCATTGAATGTGGCATAGTTCTATCATACCAAACTACTTAAAGATACAAAATCAAGTTGCAGAATTAGTACACGATTCTTAACTTTCTGGGTTGTTACCTGGGATAACTACTGATCCACTGCTTTGCTGGCCTTTGTACTTTCTTGAAAAACCTTGAATACCAGAAGCAAGTTTGTGTTAGTGTTAGGTGAAATCAGAGGCTTCAAGAGCTAGTGATGCTTCACAGAAGTTTCAGCTAGTCTCTTCTTAATGCTTGGTTCTTCTAAACAAGGTCCAAAGTGTGTTGAACACAATGACCATTCTAGAAATTGATCTAGTGTTGATTAAAAGATATTTATCCATTTAAGCAGGATAGCAAGGATAGTCACTTTTTGCAAAATGTACCAATGAAAACTTGAAAGGTGTTACCTGAAAATAGCAATTATATACAAGAATACAATGGTAAGACAAATCCCAAAAATACCAGGTTAAAGAGTTACAGTTTTCTTTTTTAGAATATGGACACCCATAGAGCCTTCAGTCGCCTATGTTCATGTGAGTTACCAAGAAGGAAAGCAACCTTTCACACACATCTCATCGGCTATGAAGCACATTCATGGGAACAATTGATACTGAGAATCTGACTGTAATTTTAATGATATGGAAGATGGGAGAAGGAAACTACTATTTGTTAACCTACAGCTTCCAAAATATAACCCTGGAAGATTCCATGTTCTCTGTCTCATAAGGGACCTTTAGGACCTCATAAGGGGTCCTAAAAGTCAGCAGCAGGTTGATAGCACTTGCTGACTCCAAGAAAGAGAAACAACTGGGCTGACATCCAAGAAAGTACATTTGCCTTCAACCCAACCTCTCCCTCAAGCTTCCACCCATGCAAGTACAATGTGGCAAGTGCTTATTTACATGTCTCTCTTCCTGCTAGGTTAAGAGTTCCCCAAGAGAATGGAATTTCGGTTTGTTTGGTTTTTTTTTTACCTCCAGCAACAAATGCAATGCCTAATCCAGCAGGCACTTGGCACCCTTTTTTTTATCATAATCAAATACACGATTGAATTCATCTATGGTTTGCTTGCATCACCTAACCTGCAGCTGGGCAGCTGCTGGATTTTAATTCCACAATGATGCATTATTAGCATCACCTACTTCTTACTCTGTGCTTGATGTAGAAATATGAAAACAACAGAATCTACCATGGTTATGATATCGCAGATGCTCACAGGGCACCCTAGTGACAGTATATCTTAGCAGATGTGAATCTTGGGTGAATGTATATTTCTCTTGGAATCATAGATCTGTCAGATCAAGAACATATTTAATTTGTGAGCATCCCAAGACAGATGTACCTTCATTATTTACTGCACAGTCTTCTGAAAGTAAATGATACTGCTCTTTCAGGATGCAAACTTTCACAGTAAGACTCTTTCTGTCCCTGGTATTCTCTTCTTATGTGTACCATTTATCTACTACAGCTTGACAAATTACCCCATAACAATATTTAAACAGTACTTAATTGTCACACCTCACAATTCTATGGGTGGGTTGGGCTCAGTTGGGCAATTCTGTGTTGGGCTTCATCTGTGTTCAGGCTCAGTGACATGGTCATACAAGCCTTGAAGTGGGCAGGGAATCCCTGATAGCTTGCCACGTGTTATGGGGATGGTGCAGACACTCCCCTTCCCATGAAAAATCACATTTTCAGCAATTAGTGCAGAAGAGTAGAGGGAAAGTAGAAAATCCAAGTAGAAATCCATGAAATAGGATTTAAAAACATATATTGTTTGTTTTTGTAGTTGCTCTTACTGTTTTTCATTCTACCACTGATGTGGGCAACCATGATTTGTGGTACCCAACAATGGGTCATTCATTACGTTAGTCCTATGATGCAACTTCACTGTAATTTAAGTGTGTCATAATCAACTTTGATTTGTGTCAAAATCATCTTTGATTTTGTCTGTGGATTAACCACTGTGTTTTGTATTAAGATGCTGGCTAGTTTAATTTCTACCATGTAGTGTCAATATGCTTACTAAAGTACAAATAATGAAAAATGAGAATGGTTAAAATACCAAAATCAGTATGTTCCACACATCACCAAAAAAGCAAGACAATGACTATGTTAGTTCAACAGCAGAAGGAAAGACACACGTTGACATAGGAAAGCAAACAAGCCAAACAGAACATATTGCACTATGTACAGTAAAGAATTTGGATGCAAGGTACGTATGAAGATTGAACCTCATAAGTCCAGAATATGACAGACAAATCCTTCTAAATTAAGGAGAAGGTTGTTGTTTTTTTTTTCTCTCCAAAATACCTAACCCTGGTCAAAGATAATAGCTATTGAAATAGTTTGGGCACATCTTGTGAGCAAATGTGCATTGTGGTATCATACCCTTGAATGATACCACAATAATGAGTAAAACTTCATTTCCTGAATTCAGATATTATCATTGAAATATCCTGTGGGCCTACAAAAGGAAAATTCCAATCAGAGATGGGTTGATAACTTGTGAAGGAGAGTTGAATCTGTCAGATCTCACTGACAATCATGTTTCCCACACTATGTTAAGGGAGATATCAAATTATGTCAATGAATGCTATCCCTGGCTCAATAAGCACTTCAACATGAAACTTGGAGTTTGAGTCATCTTCATTTATATGAAAATCTTAACAAAGCTGTAGAAAAGAAAATGCTTGACAATATTTTTATCTTTAGACACCCTACTAACTGGGAAAAAAATCTTGCACACAATACTACTGAGAAGGGACTGATCTCAAAGATCTACAAAGAGCTCACATGACTCGACAGAAACAAAGTAAACAATCCAGTAAAAAAATGGGCAGAAGAGCTAAAAAAATTCTTCTCCAAAAAGGAAATGCAAATGACCAATAAGTATATGAAAAAATGTTCAACATCACTTGTAATCAGGGAAATGCAAATCAAAACCACCTTACACCAGAGAGAATGGCACATATTAAAAAACAAAACAAAACAGGAAACAACACATGTTGGAGAGAAAAGGAACTCTCTTACACTGCTGGTGGGAATGTAAACTGGTCCAACCACTATGGAAATCTATATAGCCATTCCTCAAACTACTAAAAAGGAAGCTTCCATATGACCCAGCAATTCCATTCCTAGGAATCTACCCAAAAGACACAAAATAATTAATTCAAAAGGATACCTGCACCCCTATGTTTATTGCAGCACTATTTACAATAGGCAAGATATGGAAACAACCAAAATGCCCCAAAATAGATGACTGGATCAAGAAGATGTGGTATATATATGCAATGGAATACTATTCAGCAATAAAAAGATAAACTCATGTCATTCACAGCAACATGGTTGGAGCTGGAAGGGATTATGCTCAGTGAAATAAACCAGAAAGAAAAAAGAAAAATATCGGATGGTTTTGCTTATAGGAGGAATGTAGGAGAACCAAATAAGGGTTCAGGAAAAAAAATAATTACAATAAATTAAAAAACAAAATTAACAGGCAACTATTAACCAGAGACATTCTGCCGGGAGGTGGAGGGAGAGGGATCAAAACAGGGGAGGGAAGAATACAAGGGACTATGGTGATGGTGCACGGATGAATTGGTGATGGGAACTTTACAGGGTCTACACCTGAAAGGAGAAAGCATGCACTGTACAAAAAGGAAGAATGATAAAATATATAAATAAAATTAAAAGAAATGCTGGTATCTTGTATAAATACAAAATGACATTGCCTAAGTATCTATATATTCTGTAGAGTACAGTGTAATTTTGGCAAATTGCAATTTATTCTATCAACTTCTTACAAAATAAAATTAATTTATCTTACATAGATGCTATGTATACAATACAGCTACAAAATGAGTGTAATGTAACATCTTTTCCTTTTGTCTTGAATCTTAATCTTGCACGATAAGGAATTTAGACTGAAAATCATTTTTTTGTAATATGTCCTCCCAGTATCTTCATGTTTGTAATGGTTCTACCAAAAAGTCCACTGACAGTCTGATTGGTGTTCTTTTATAAGTTACTATTTTTTTTTCTTGATGTTTTTATTATTTTGTCCTTGTTAGCTTTCAACATATTTATTATGTGTCTTGGTGTGTCTGTCTGGTATTATTTTGTTTGGATCTCTTTGGGCCTCTTGGGTTATGATGTCTGATTCATTTCCCACATTGAGATAATTTTCAGCAATGATTTAATTTTCTGTGCTTTTCCCTTTCTCTTCTCCTTTTGTTATTTCTCTTTAGGATATCCCAAAGGACTTTTTACCATTTTTATTCCTTTTTTCTCTGTTGTTCTATTTGTGTTTTCTCCATCATCATGCATTCAACTTCTTTAATTCCACCCCCCATCTTTGCATTTGTCTGTTCCTGAAGCCTTTGACTATGTGTTTAAATTGTATTGTAATATCTCTTAGTTCTTTTGATCCTAATTGTAACTACTTCATATTTGTTTTTATTTTTTCCTGTTTTATATCCTCCATTGTTTTCTTTTGCCTTCCATAAGCATTGTTATAATTGTTACCTTAACTTGAGGTCTTCTTCCGTCATGTTCTGCAGTTCTGCTGGATTGAGACTCCTCTGCAGGTTTTTGCTTTTTACTCTACCATTTATGGTATGTTCTTCTATCTCTTTATTTTTCGTCCTTATGGATGGTAGTAGGAATAGGCTGGTATACTCTTGCTTTTCTAGAAGTAATTAAATAATAGCACTGACAAGGAATAGTAGATTAAAAGATCAAATGATCAGGGCAATAGGGCACTGAAGGATCACTGCAAACTTTCTGGATTCAGCTCCTTTATCCAAAAATGACACAATAATACTAACCAAAGGCTAGTCTGGTAGTTAAATGTATTAAATGTTAGCACTGCATGGATAACACTTAGCAATATGTCTGGTGTCTTCAACAAACTGAGATACACTTAAAGAGAGCATATTGGATTAGATAACACTAATACAGTGATCACATTCATGTTATTGTTTCTCTTTCTAAAATAATCATTTCCATTCTTGTCTTGTGTTACTCTGGTTGTGAAGGTGACTGGTATTGACTTGGGATATGTCCATCACTATCTCACAAGAGGATAATGGGTAGCCCAGATGCTGCTAAACCATCGACCATGTAAGGAGGCTTGAGAGGGGTGGATCATGCAACATCACCATAGCTTTAAGTCCTGCTATCAAGGCTCATGTCAACATAAGGAATATCAAACTGGGCCTAAAAGTCAATGCTACAATAAAGCATAAGATATTGCTATAAATTCATCCTGTTTCAGTCATGAAAATTCAGTGGTAAAAAGGGCAGAGTCAGTGTTGGATAGTGTGAGTTGAATCCCAGTTCTTCCACATACCTACTATATAATCTCAAATAGTTGAAAGTTTTAAGCTTTACTTTATTCATTCACAAGTGGATTAGACCTTAATTCATGTGATTAAATATCTTATGGTAATAAATAAGATGTCTATAGAATGATTTGGAGCTGGATAAAGAAGTAATGAGATCTGGAGTAGGGACAGCAAAACTTTAAGACTAGCTCCACCTCTATGTAACAAGGAAGGAATCGCCCTACCTAACTGCTTACTTCTTTGTAAAATGAGGAGGTTACCTATGGTCTCTTAATCTCATATTTTCACTACAGCTGAAGAATTCCAATGTGTTCTGAGTGTTAGAGTGAATGCAGATAGATTTTAAAGCTCATTCCTTTCCAAAGACATAACCTATAACCTCCTTACATGGCAAATGTACACTGCAGCTCCACAGATGGACCAAGTACCATCACGGAAACTATGACAAGAGCTCAAAGGTGCCAAGAGAAATATAGCAAATAATATATAAGCCAGATGTGTGTTGTCTAGACTATTTAAGATCATGATCAAACTCAGTTCCACAAATCAAATTATCTTCTGTGCTCTATCCCACTCTTCCAGGGAACAGAGAACCACTTAGAAGGAGTCATTGTTTCAACATTTTTCTTCCTTTCTTGAAGCTGAGTCTGGTTTTGTTTCAGACACAATTGCTAAAATAAAATTTAACCTCAATATTGCACACCATCATAAAAAGAATGAGTGGCATTCTTAGGAGAAGGTTGACACAAAATTGCCCATCTATGGGTCTTCTGGGAAGAGAAGCTATGAGAAGAAAGCTGATGAGTCTAAATGTGGGCTTTCATAGAGCCTGTCATACTGAATCAAATGGGGTGATAACTTTGGATGTTTCTGATATTTCTGTGGGCTTGAGGTCTTATTCATCTTGTGCCAGCCTATCACAGAGACATCTGGGAGATAACTGTAAAACATGAAGTCTAAGATTCCATCAAACAACCTAGATTGGTTAAGGATTAAGAGAGATACTTGGCCTGCAGCAGAGTGGATTCTAGTTTTGATATTTCCTGGTTGTGTAAACTTGAACAAGTCAGTTCTCGTTTTGAGCCTGTTTTCTCAATGATCAGATAACATCCATAGTATAGATATCAGAAGAGTATGTATGTGCGTACACACACACGCACACATAAGCTAAGATGCCTGACAATGCTGCCTGCTAGTCATGATTGTCCACATAACCCAGAAAAGAGAACTGGACTCAGAGACAATAAAGGCAACTTGCAACATGATGTTACCAAATTAAATTGAAGCAAATGTGAACTTGTGGAATTTCCTGGGTTGTGGACCACACTGAGCGAACATTTTCTGTGTCTCAGGAGGAGCTGAGAGAAAAGAGATAAACTTCAACTTTTCTTGTTGACACTTAAACTGAGCATTTTTCTATTCCAAAGTATTCGATAAAAAATTGTGTCTATCTTCAAGAAACATAAAACTCCAAATAAGTACCTTCGAAAATATAAAGTTTAATTTCTCTCTCAAATAAGAGGAGTCTCGAGGTAAAGCTGGGGGTCGGTGGATCAGCTCCATGATCTTATCTAGAGGCTGGCACCTTCTATCTTTTGAATGTAACTTTCTTCTAATTTGTTTCAATCTAAACTGGCTGCTGAGGGGCCTCCCTGGTGGCACAGCGGTTGAGCGTTGTGCTGTGGAGCTGTCGGCAGCGCACGATGCGAGTTCGATGCCCAGCCGGGGAGAATCCCACATGGCATGGCAGACCTCTCCTGCCTTGCCCGCTGCTCCCCTCAGCAGCGTATTTCTGATCTGCCTGTTCTGCTCCCCGCTCTGTCTCTGGTGAACCCTCTCACCGCCCCACGCCTCTGGCCTGTACCCCAGCTTGTATGTATAAATAAAAATGGCTGCTGGACCCAACCACAGATTGATATTCAAAATAAGAAGGAATGCGGACAAAAGTATCCCACTTCCAGCCGGATCAAGATCTTTAGAAAAAGTGTCTGAGAATCCCACCTAATGACATATGCTTAAATCACATCCATGACACTGTAATGGAGTGGGCAAGGAAAAGTTGCTGTATAGTTGGGACATTGTGCTTGCAATAACTGAGGATAGTATTCAGAGAGAAGCAGAGGGGGAAAATGAAGATTAAGTAGCAGCCAACAGTCTCCACTATGGTTAAAATCACTAATTCCAAACATGGCCCATATACAATAGACTATATCCTATAAGTTCGAGAAGCATCCCCACATTGATGCCAAGATGCCCTTGTTGATAATTGGGCCACATTACAGTAATTTATCTGCAATAAGCATAGCAAGTAATGAAATTTAGAGAAAAGACAACTAAATTAGGCTTCATGAAGAATGGGGTGTTAGCTTCTACTCCTTTCTGAGTGATTATATTTCTAAAAAATAGTCATTTCTCTGCCTGGAAATTGTTATCCACGAAAGAAAAGGACCGGACTTGCACATGGGTGACCGACAGCCTTACAAGCGCAAGAATCAGAATCAATCCCGACATTCTGAACTGCCAAGCTTGGGCCCAGAATCACTCCTGATATGGGAATCCAGTCATCCATTGGTACATAAATACTGGCCTCAAAGAGGTTTACATCTGCTGTCCACATACTGCATGCAAGCAGTATTCCAAATGCTGTGTATGTTGGAAAGGAAAATTACTGAGGAACAGTAACCAAAAGGAGCTTCTCACATGATATGTCACCCTGAATCCCATCACTTGTATTTTTCAGAAAGAGGAAAAACATTCTCAAGCTTTCAACCTAATTTTAAGTCGCACACAATGGCATTGCTTTCAGGCAACTTAAAGTAGCAAATATAATCCTTACAGGAGGAAGATATTAGGTAGAATTAGTAGATAAGCAAAAAAGAGCAAATACTAAGAGAAACTGAGTGAAAGGGAAAGTAAGAAAGTAAACATGAACTTAATCATAATACAAAAGATAATGGGACAGCCTGGAAAAAGACAAAGTTCAATGGATGGTTAATGATAATTCTGCACATTCTCCAGAACTGATTCAAGAATCCCATCATATCCCAAAGAGGGAAAATTAAATTATTCCCACCAGATACATCCTAGTGAACATGTAATAAAAATAAAAATAAAAGAAGTCTAAAGAGCAGCCCCTGGGAAGTGGACTGCATCAAAGAAGGGAGGGTCAGTATGAGTGGACTTTCGCAGGGCAACGTGGGAGCAGAGCACGGAGTGGTGTTCCAGTGTGCTCATGCCAACCCAGTGTGCTCTGCCAAACCAGAGTTCTAACAAAATATCCTCCAAGAATGAAGGCAAAAAACAGTCTTTTAGACAAATAAATATTGAGGGAGTTTGCCTAGCTGACTCTCATTAAAGAAAATTCTAAAAGATCTACTTCAGGCAGAGCAAAGTAATCCCAGATGGGAGATGAGAGGCACAAGGCACAATAAGAACAAAGAAAGCAGTTCATGAAATAATCTAAATGATTTCTGCCTGTATAAGACAAGAATGACACTACTAATTTGTGAGAGGTAAAAAAGAAAACATCAGAATGAAAAGGTGTGTGGATGGTAACATCCAGGTGAGGGAGAAGGAAATCAGTAAAGACATTCAGATGTTCTAAGCGTCCTACATTATATATGAATATGTAAGGGTAAAGATACTGATTATCCTGAGACTTTGTTAGGGTTACATTGCGTTTTGTAAATTCAATGACATGTACTTTAAAGAAGGAACCACAGTGTTTAACTATTAAACATGTGGAAGAAGAAAAAATAAAGCCATTTAATTTTTTAATAGATTAAAAAACACCTTGATACCACAGACCAACAACAAAGCTTGATAGATATATTAACAAACTGAATGCAGCAATATTTAAAAGTCAACAATAACAATAAAGTTATTACACGACTATGTTGAGTTTACCTTATCATTAGACTAGAGACCAAATTAGCAGATTAGAAATTAATTATGTGAGCATCCCCTCTGGTAAATCTGAGCCTCCATTTGTGATAAACAAATAAATCCTTAGACTGGAAATTGCTTGACCAGATAAATGTACCTATTAAAATAATTCTGCCAACTCAAGTCCTAAAGTTAACACCCTAACAGTGTCTTTCTGATGGAGAACAAGATGAAAATGTCCAACTTTCAGCAACTTTTAACAGAGGGGAGGTGGCCACAGACAGCAATATTAAACAAGAAAAGGAAATGAAAAGATGAGGATTAAGCAGCAAGAAAGAGTGTTCTCAACCTTTGGAAGCAAGAGAATTATTTACAGAGAAAACTCTACTAAAAGCTATACACAGAAATTCCAACTAGTATAAAACCAAGATATTTTTTAAAACTTTTTGAAATAATGAGATATTGTATGTTTATAGCATAGTTTTTTAAAAAACAAGCAAAATACATAATATAAAAAGAAAATATTGCTAGGTTGGTATATATCACAATTTAAAAAATGATTAAATATTTTAAAAAAAAAAAGATATCAAAACTCAGGCAATGTATTTATGAGCAAAATTTCCAGTATAGATATGTGAGTGTGCCTATATTTTTAATGTGTACCATCCTCCAAGGTGTGCGGTGATATCTAACAGTGGTTCTGTTTTTTTGTTTTGTTTTGTTTTGTTTTTTTAATATATATTTTTATTGTTATTTATATCTTTTACATTTTGTATTCCCCTTGGGTAACCCACCACCAATTCACCTGTGATCCATCTCCATGGTCCCTTGTGTCCTTTTCTACTCCATTTTGTGCCCTTATCCTCCCCCTCCCCCCAACCCCCAAGTGTCTCTCTCCTGTTTGGTTTCCCTATAGTCCTGTTATAAGTGAAACCATTCGATATTTTTCTTTCTCTCTGGCTTGTTTCGCTGAGTATGATCCCCTCTAATTCCATCCATGTCACTGCAAATTGCATGTGTTTATCTTCTTTGAATGCTGAATAGTATTCCATTGTGTATATGTACCACATCTTCTTGATCTAATCATCTATTTTTGGACATCTGGGTTGCTTCCATACCTTTGTTATTGTGAACAGTGTCGCAATGAACATACGGGTGCATGTATCCTTTTGGATTAGTGTTTTTGTGTCCTTTGGGTAGATTCCCAAAAGTGGGATTGCTGGGTCGTATGGAAGCTCCATGTTGAGCAGTTTGAGGAATCGCCATACAGATTTCCATAGTGGTTGGACCAATTCACATTCTCACCAGCAGTGTAGAAGAGTTCCTTTTTCTCTACATCCTTTCCAGCAACTGTTGTTGCCTATATTTTTAATGTGTGCCATCCTCACAGGTGTGAGGTGGTATCTCATAGTGGTTTTGATTTGCATTTCCTTGATTATAAGTGATGTTGAGCATTTTTTCATGTATCTGTTGGCCATTTGCTTTTCTTCTTTGGAGAAGTGCCTTTTGAGCTCTTCTGCCCATTTTTTTACTGGATTGTTAGCTTTGTTTTTGTTGAGTTGTGTGAGTTCCTTGTAAATTTTTGTTACCAGTCCTTTATCAGATGTATTGTGTGCAAAGATCTTTTCCCAGTTGGTAGGGTGTCTATTTGTTTTGGTTAATGGAGGAATTTCACTCCCTGATTTCAAACTATACTAAGCCGTAATAACTAAAACAGCATGACACTGGAACAAAAACAGACACAAAGACCAATGGAACCGAATAGAATACCCAGAATTAAAGCTGCATATATATGAACAACTAATCTTTGACAAAGGAGCAAAGAAAATGCAGTGGAACAAGGACATTTTATTCAATAAATGGTGCTGGGAAAACTGGACAGCCACATGCAAAAAAAATGAAGCTAGACTACTGCCTCACACCCTACACAAAAACCAACTCAAAATGGATAAAAGACCTATACATAAGACCTGAAACCATGAAATTTATAGAAGAAAATATAGGCAAAACTCTACACGATATACATCTCAGCAAAATCTTTAATGACACATCACCCAAAGCGAAGGAAGTGAAGGACAAGTTATCTCATAGTGGTTTTGATTTGAATTTCCTTGATTATAAGTGATGTTGAGCATTTTTTCATGTATCTGTTGGCCATTTGCTTTTCTTCTTTGGAGAAGTGCCTTTTTAGCTCTTTTGCCCATTTTTTGACTGGATTGTTAGCTTTGTTTTTGTTGAGTTGTGTGAGTTCTTTATAAATATTTGATATCAGTCCTTTATTGGATGTATTGTGTGCAAAGATCTTTTCCCAGTTGGTAGGGGCAACAACAAATGCTGGAAAGGATGTGGAGAAAAAGGAACTCTTCTACACAGCTGGTGGGAATGTGAATTGGTCCAACCACTATGGAAAGCTGTATGGCGATTCCTCAAACTGCTCAACATGGAGCTTCCATATGACCCAGCAATCCCACTTTTAGGAATCTACCCAAAGGACACAAAAACACTAATTTGAAAGGATATATGCACCCGTATGTTCATTGTGGCACTATTTACAATAGCAAAGGTATGGAAGCAACCCAGATATCCAAAAATAGATGACTGGATCAAGAAGATGTGGTACATATACACAGTGGAATACTATTCAGCATTCAAAGAAGATAAACACATGCAATTTGCAGCAACATGGATGGAATTAGAGTGGATCATACTCAGCAAAACAAGCCAGAAAGAAAGAGAAAAATATCGAATGGTTTCACTTATAACAGGACTATAGGGAAACCAAACAGGAGAGAGACACTTGGGGGGTTGGGAGAAGGGGGAGGATAAGAGCACAAAATGGAGTAGAAAAGGACACAAGGGACCATGGAGATGGATCACAGGTGAATTGGTGGTGGGTTACCCAAGGGGAATACAAAATGTAAAAGATATAAATAACAATAAAAATATATATATTTTTTTAAAATAGATATGTGAGTGTGGATTTATAATCAAAATTTTCCCACAGTCTTCCAAATCAAAAACAAACCAATCTTAAGAAATAAAAAAAACAGGAAAAGAATATGGAGAGTCAATTCTCAAAATCTTCCAGCCCTTGCTCTGTATTTTTCTTTATTTGACTGCTCCTGAGTTGTATCCTTTAGAATAAAACTGTAATCGTGAATACTTGAATTCTGTGAATAATTCTAATGAACTATCAGTCCCAAGGGCTCATGGGAACCCGAATCTGCAGTATGTCAGAAGCACATGTGGTCCCCCAGACCTGTGACTGGCTTGTTCAGTGAGGCCATCTTAGGAACTGTGCTCTTAACCGAGATGTGGTCTGCAGAAATGCTGATAGCTGGTGTCAGAACTGAGTTGAATTGAAGAACAACCTCTTGGGGATGGAAAGGGAAATTAATATGATCATCATATCTTTCATTTAGACCTCAGCACTTCCCAGGGGTTGGCCTACCAAGGATGATTCTCCATCAAACTGAGAGGTTCTTGCTTTCCCTTACTGCTTTATCTTATTGTCGCCTAAGATTTAATTTTTCTCTGCCCATATCTGTTCCCTGAGCAAAATCATCCCTTCCCACAGAAAATCCTCTGACGTAAAGAATCCCTGTCTTCATTCCAACTCTGTCTGGACATGTCTATTAGCAAGATAATCGTCCCTGCTGCTTCTCAAAGTGTGGCTGTGTGACAATGGCATTAACCACACCTGGGGGTTTGTCAGAAAAGTGGCCCCTTTGTTCCCACTGAGACCTCCTGAAAAAGTGTCTGCATTTCATAAACTCCCTGTGGTTCCTGGAGGACAGTGGAGGAGTCCTGCTCTGGGGGAAACTGATGAAGAAAGAAAGCATCAGCACTTTCTGTGTCCAGAAAGACGGGCAGGCCAGGCCTTGGGCAGCCCACAGCGCAGGCTCAGCAGTGCTGCATTGAATGTACTCCACATTCTGAACTTGTGACTTGCAGGGTGAGAAATGGGATTTTCCTAACACACCCAGACAAGGTCAAACTCTGGGGAAACACTCATGGTAAAAATACCCAGCATATAGGCTGCCCGAGATAGCAGCCTGCATTGTGTCATGTACAGACAAGAATCTCCCTGTTCTCTATGGCCTCTCCCCATCTACACTCTAACTGCTATTATAAGACCTAGAGGCTCAAATCAAGTTAAAAAAAAAAAAAAGCAAATGTGTTTTGAGTAGACATAGTGATATAAAGTTTGGGTAAAAGGTTTGATTAGTCCACAGTGAGGCTCACCAAACAATCACTGAAACACAGCAAGATTCCCCTTTAGTTAACAGTTATTTAAGGACCAACCTCACATTCAGATAATCAGAGTCGGGGTCAAATCACATTGGAGTCACTTACTGTATGATTTCAGATATTATATTGCCCCACTTTATGGCTCAGATCTCTGATTTTAAAACAAAGAAGGAAGAAATCAATGAACACATTTTTAATATCAGACTACATTTTATTCCCGACAATTTCTCCTTGTTTCAGATATCATTTTAATTTCACTTTTAATTGAAGTTTTTACTGAGAAAGTCATAGATATACTTGTGATTGTAAGAAATAACACAGAGATCCCTGTACAGTTTCCCTAAATAGTAATATTGAAAAGACTGTTTATCTACCATCATAGTCCAGAACCAAAACTGTCCCACATCACAAGGAATCCCCTCACTGGCTCCAAATTCTGACCCCATAACCTTATCTCCTGGCAAACAAAAATCTTCCAGTTATTTTGAATTTTTATATTTCAAAGAAGTGTTATAAACAGAATCGTAAGATACATTACCTCCGGGATTTTTTTTTTTTTTTTTGTCACTCAGCATAATTTCCTGGAAAATCATCTAAGTTGCTGCATGCATAAAGGGCACATTCCTTTATATTACTTAGAAGTATTTCATGGTACAGACAAATAACAACTTGTTTAACCACCCATTGATGGACATCTGGGCTTCTTCCAATTTGACTATTATAAATAAAGTTGCTAAGGACATTCCTGTACAAATTTTGTGTGAACATGTTTTTATTTCTTTGTGTTAAATGTCCAAGAGTACAAACTAGTTGTAACAGATATCTATTTCCTTTATGTTTCTAGAAGCTGGAAGTCCAACATCAGCAGGCCAGCGTGACCATATTCCAGTGAAGACCCACTTCTCACTTGCAGACTCTTGACTTCTGTCCCATTGTCACAAAGTAGAAGGGGCAGGCAAACTCCTTGGGGCCTCTTTTATTGGGGTTCTAATTCATTATGTTTTCACCTTCATAAAGCCATCACCTTAGGGGTTAGGATAGGAGGACAGACAGTCACTCCATAGCACTTGCTATAGAGTGAGTGTGGAAAAATAAAAAAAGAATCAGGGCAATTTAAAATTTGGAAAAATAAAAAAGAATCAGGACAATTTAAAATAGTCACAATAGTTTATAACCTAGTGAAGAGCAGCCTTGATGACTTTGACAATAATAGTCAGTCTGAAATAGTACTAAAAGAGTACTCAAGTACTGAGAACAGAGCTCAAACAGTACTAAGTACTAAGTTCTGTACTAAGAGACAGTGCCAAAGGAGTGTGAACAGGTCACTGTCAGTGGTTCTCTCTTGCATGCACAAATGCAAGACCAGTCAATTGCACTCAGGCTTAGGCTCAGGATCCAACAACAACCAGGTTTATTTAACAAACAAGAGTTTTGGAAAGGGGAAGAGTTTTTGAGGCCACAAGTGGCTGGCTAGCTCACCCCAGAGGGTCTCGGCAGTGTTCAGAAGTCCCAAAGTCCTCTCATAGAAGATAAGGTGACAATGCAGCAGCCCAAAGCCTGGACGACACTGGACTGGATAGTGACAGACTCAAGAAGATGGTGCCAGAGAAACAGAGGCTGTGATCAGTTCTTTGAGACAATGTGATCAGCCCAAAAAGCCCCTTTCAGGCAATGTCAGAGGCAGGGCTGGAGGCAGGGGCAGCAGGAGAGTCTCTGGGAAGGTCTATGGAGATGTGGAGGTCTAGTAGTCTACAAAGGTGTACAAAGGTATGATAAATCCCATGGAAGTTAACTACTCTTGTAGTTAACTTCTTGTCACTCTTCAGAGTCTAAGAGCATAATTCCTCTTTGAAGGTAGCCCAACAAATCCTTCTCTCTGTGGAGGCCAAGAGCAGAATGAATCTAGCTGTCTCTTGTTCTGACATATATCTGCTTCAAGGTCCCCCATCCTATAAATCTAATGGACCATTTTCAATCCTATGCATCTGATTGGACCATTAAGCACCAATCAACTCATTTTCCATTTTTCAATCTGAATAATTAATGAATTGAGCTTGAACCTGATTGGTCTACATAATTTGCACCTGATTGGTCCATTTAGCTCACACCTCATTGGTCCACTTTTGAATCCTAGAGGTAGATGTGAAAGGAGGAAAAGCCCAAACTGGCCTGTACTGAGGTCAGGGCAGGCTGGTGGGCCTGTTGTCTCCAGGGAGTCATGGCCAGAGCCATGGGAGGGGGGAACATTTACAGGTGGTAGGCTGAGACCAGTGCACCTTAGCCCCCAAAATGCTGTGTTGCCGGTAGGCTTCTGGGGACCATGGGGGTCAGGTAACATTCTAATATGTGCCTATTTTCTAATTGACTTGTTTTGTTTTTGCTGTTGAACTTCGAAAGTTCTTTACATGTTTTATTCACTAATCTTTTGTCATACCAGTGCACCTCAGCTCCCAAAATGCTGTGTTGCAGTAGGTATCATTATTTTGTCATTTCAAGTGAAATAATGGAAACCTCACTTCCATTAGATTCTGTATCTGCACCATTTTTAAATATTGTTAGAATATCAAATTGTGTTAAATTATTGTTTAGATATTCAAATATCATTAATAAAATTATCATGAATAAAATGATCATCTATTTTTTGTACCCATATTTCTACTTATACCATTTTTCTTTTTCTCTTCTTTATGCTCCAAGAATCTTTCACCCTTTCTTTTCCTATTGAAGAGCTTCCCTTAGACAATCCTCAGGTATATATATATATGTAAGCTACATATTATCTTATTTTTCCCTTAATCTGATGTGATTTTTACTTCCCCTTTGTTTCTAAAGAATACAGTCTCATGGATATAAAATTTATAGTTGGCAGTTTTTTCTTTGGTCACTTGAAAAAGGTTCTGCCCTCTTCTGGCCCTGGTGGTCAAGGTAAAAGAGAAGAGCCACAACCACTTGAATTGGTGTCCCCTTGAGTCTTTCTCTTTAGTTTTCAGAACTTATAATGGACCCATTAACTTATTTATATTTATCCTCCCTGGGTTTTATTCATCTATTTGGGTCTGTATGTTTGTATCATTCACAAAATTCATCAAATTTTCACACAATATTTGTTAACATTCCTTTTTGCCTTCGCCTCTTTCTCCTCTGTTTCTGAGACTCCTTTAGTACAAATATTTAGACTGTCACTGTTGCACAAAGATTCTGCTCATGTCTTTCAATCTACTTAGTCACTAGTGCTCGGTTTGGTTGAATTCTATAGCTCTGCCCCCAAGTTTGCCCATGTTGTCTTCTGTCATCCACCCACTTACTACTGAACCCAGCAAGTAAGTTATCGTTTTTATTCCTGTTCCTTACCAATTCTGTATTTTCCTTTGGTTCTGTGTTGTTGCTGCTCATAAATTTCATTTCTTTGCCAACATTTTCTACTTTTTTTCATGTGTTTCAAAGGAATTTCCAATAGTCTGTTGTAGGGTTTTTGGTTTTATTTGTTTTTTGTTGTTGTTGTTGTTTTTCTTATCACCAGTGGGATAGCCTTTCAGCAAAGAGCCCACACCAGAGTCAACATAAAAACACAAAAAGTCCCACTAGTTTAATAACAATATAAAATCCCAAAAATGGAAAACTGAAGGGGCAGGGAAGAAGTCCCTGGGCCAGGAATATGGGGAGCCTATGCTCATGGCACTAGGCTTGACCACAGGGCTCCTATTGCTGTTGCTACAAGGTTGGGAGCAACAATTATTCTGTGGGAGCCATGTTAACCTGAGTAGAGGATCCATACTTTTTCTGGGGTGTGCACAGTTTCTGTGTGGCCCAGATTTTGTCCAACGGGCCAGAGATGAAGGCTTTGGTGGGTTTATGACAGTCAACCAGAAGCTCTGGGGGGCCCTCAGCCCAGTGTCATCACTTCCCACATACAGGAGCTTGTTCACATCTGTTTTAAAACCCTCGTTAGATAATTCCAAGGACTGATTCGTCATGTTGTGGGCATCATTTGATTGTCTTTTCTCATCCATGCTGTGATTTTCTAACTCTTGGTAATGTTTATTTTTATCCTGGACATTTTATCTGTTATGTAATCAGACTCTGGGTCCCATTTAATGCCTTAATTTAGTAGGCAGTCATTCTGGCTAGGTTTACACACAACTCTTGGCTTGCTTTATGCAACATAAATCTAATGGCAATATAATTTTCCGAGAATTTCAGAGTTAGTCTCATCTCCTTTCTTTACCTGGCACTGCTGAGGTTCCCACTGGCCCCTCTTGTACCATCCTAAGAATGGCAGGGTAAGCCTGACTCTCCACAGGGAAAGATGTAGTAGAATTCTAATACTGGGCCACACCCCTCATGTCTGAGCAGAGTGGAGGGTCTGGACTACGAGGACAGAGCCCCCTGGAGCAGGCTGCTTGCCGTGCATGTCACCATTTTCTTGTCTTCCCACACTGCAGGTGGAAAAATGGTTTTCAGATCTTGGCTTCCCCTGGTTGGCATCTTTGCTCTGATATGTTTTGCATATTCCCCATCAGTTCCCCTGAGGTGGTGTCAGGGTTGAGGATGCTGTCAGATGCAATTTAAAGTCTGCTCTTTAAAAAAAATTTTTTTAAAGTTAAAATACTTTCATTGAGCAGAACTGTATGACCAAGTGCTACGTGCCAAGCATACTTCAGACCCAGTGGTTCATTACATTCTGGGAAGAATTTTTTTTTTAAGTACACAGTTACGTAAAGTAAAATGCACATAGTCATTTCTTCCTCCCAGTTGTGGAAGAAAAGGAAAGAAAGAGGTAAGGTGTCTATGTCTGTTACAAAGGTACAGAGTGGGTGAAAAGTAAACAACAGAAGAATGAACAAAAAGCATTCACAGAAAGGCAATTCACAGAAATGCTGTGAGTAAACTAACCTGGCTCCTCTGAGGAATTATAGTAAGAACAAAATGTTGTACCTCCTCTCAGATTACAGACACCAACATGCTTGCTAACACAGTTTACTTTTGAAATAATTAGAGAGCATAAACTTCAGACATACTCATAGAAGAGAGAACACACTGCCCCTTTTCTCTTTTGGCAACACTGCCCATTTTGCTGCATTAAATTCCAACCATGTTTAGAACACACAGGTATCCTTTTTGTCAGATACTCCATGTTTAAAGACTTCAGTGTACACATACATCCAAGGGTAGGGAGATGGGAACATCAAATTAGAATTCTGTGGTAGAAAATGACTGGAAAACATCTTAAATATTCAGTGGTAGTTTATAAATAGTGGCTAACTAGAGTTCATTGAAGCAATGAAACACAATACAGTCATTAAAACAGAATCCCAGTGATGAAACAAAGTTTCCAGAATGACATTTCCTGAAAGAAGCTGAATGAAGAATGTGGGCAAAGCACTACCACTGACGTCACAAGTAGAAGAGGCGCGGTGCATCCAGGCACGTCACCTCTCATGTGGTCACGTCCAGAGGGCACCACGAAAGTCGGAGCAGTCTGTGGGCTCAAGACCTGGTGTGGAGGGGAAATGAGGCTGACTGGCCCATATAAGTTTAGGACACTTGAATTTTCTACTTTAAATATACATTTTTAATTAAAAATTAAGTTTTAAAAATGAACGTTTGCAGATAAAAATGAAATTCATTAAATACAATGATGAGAAAAGTAAGGTAAGAAACAGACACACATCCCAGAGAACACATAATTTTTCCAAACAAATTTCTCTGGAAAATAAAAACAAAAAACAATCATTTGCTGTTAGAGAACATCATTTAAAATGAAAATAACTGGGCCTCCCTGGTGGCAGGGGTTAAAGTCCCAGCGCTACCAAGCTATCACCAGCCACTGTGGCATTATGGTTCAATGCCCAGCCAGGAAGCTAACCCACATGGCGCAGCAGACCTCTCCTGTCTCGCCTGCTGCTCTCCTCCTCAGTGTATTACAGTGGATCTGCCTGTTCTGCTCCTCACTCTGTCTCTGGTGAATCCTCTCATCCCCACACTTCTGGCTTGCACCCCAGTTCTTGTATGCATAAACAAATAAAAATAAATCTTTCAAATAAATAAATAAATGAATGAAAATAACCTACAGGTAAAGCTTTTCAGCTCTTTCTGCTTATCTATGTTCCCATAATTAAAATTAAGATATTTTTAGAAGAATGAGGATTTTTTTTAAAGGGTATTTTCTATAACAATTGAGTTGCCAGATATAAAGTGCCCCTTTTATCTATTTTGAAACTTTTTAATTTTCAAATTCCAACCCAAATTTCAAACTCAAAGGTCCAGGAATAAAATAGATGCTGCTATAAATAAACACAACAGCATTAGCAAACACACAGGAGAAAAGAAAACCGAATAGCAGCCCCTGTTTCTATCTCCTGAGGTGGTGAGATCTAGGGGATCCCTGACAGCTGAGCAGTATGGGGTATAGATTTATTTGTTCTGGCCCCACAGGCCTCAGGGGATGATGCCTGCTGTCAAGGACCTAGGGAGTCCTTGTTTTGTTTTGTTATTTTTATTTGTGTCTTTTACATTACTGAACAGGGGAGAGGGGAGCCTAGGGAGTCCTTTTTAATTAGAGACAAGATTCCCTCTTGGTAGCAAAAGCTGGGTAATCCCAGATGCTGAAGTAAGACACAACTTGTTCCCTGTGTCAAGGAATTCACTCTTAATGCAAGCGGGCTATTTTTAGATTTTGTACCCTGGGGGTACAACCTGCTGATTCAGTGTTCTCTAAAACTATTAGTAGGTCATTATCACACATCAAGTTTGACTATGAATAGTTAACAAATGCCATGGGGGGGGTGGGGGGGGAGGACCTGCCAGGTTTGTTCGGGAGATGGGCAATCTAGAAAGTGATCGTTCATTGTCAGACCAGATCAGAACCGGTTCTGGATTGTCACATGACACGTTCAGGAAAATATTACCAATTATTCATTCAACTTGACAACCCTCCCCACCTCTCTGTTTTGAAAAATAGGTCATGGCAGTATAAATGGGGACACTGATAAAACCAGAGCTACATGATATGTTTTGGCAGAACCCATACTCGTACAGGGGAAATGGCCTTTTCTAGAAGGTGAAAATGGGCTCCGATCTGTCTCACCACCCACCACCAAATTCCTTCCACAGCCTCTTGAGAGATGGCACCAGGGTGTCTGCTGTGATCAGCAGGGCCGGACTGGGGTGCTGCCGCCCTCCACCTGAAGAGCCTGTGTGGACTCCACTTCTCAGGGAGGAGAGTCTGAGTAATGGTGGCCTGGCATTGCTCCTGCTGGGTGGGGTCCCCCCTAAGGCCTAGAGTAGGATTGCCGCTTTGTAGATTAAATCACCCTGTGCCCCACCCTGAAGCACACAGAGTTCTTTCCAGGGGCAGCTTTCTGCTAAAATGTGCTGACTGCATGGTTTCACCTGAGCCTGGCCACTGCTGCACGTGGATGGGCACCATCGACATCAGGCAGCCTGGAGTCTGGTCATGTGGCTGAATCTACTCTGTGCCAAACCAGGTGTCCTTGAAAACAAGCCGTCTACTGAATCTCTCATTAAAGGAAACGATGGTCCCTGTGCAACGTGGCAGGTACTAAGTAAATTCCCATCCCCTCCTTTGGTAGAAGTTATAAACCTTGATTAACAGACGTTAAGTTGGCAAAGTCAATATTCAGTACGCCTCTGTTGACTTGAACCATTCCTAGAAAAAAAGGAAAAGCAATGTAGGAGGGCTTTCCTCTCTAACGGCAGCAGGTTAAGAGCTTAGTTTTTCCTAATTATAGCTGTAAAGGTGAGTGTTTATCTGTGAAAAGAAAGTTGACTTTCAAGTCCTCTCTGATCCCAGAATCGACGGTTACCACTCACCATTGCTAGAGGACTAATACCCAAACTTACTACACAGCAGGCCAACCCTATGAGGAGCACACAGCTCACTCCTGCTCTCACCTCTAATGCTGCAAGGACAGTGACTTGAGGAGCAGAGAAATAAAAATCCCATGTTAAAGGATTAATAAAATCAACAACCCTGAGAGTACCCTTCTCTCTGGCCTCAACTAAAAGGTGCAAGACAAAAGTCAGGACTCAGTTGACCTGGACTTGTGAAGAGGCACCTACAAGAAAGCTGCCTGAAAACTACTGCCTCCTGGCAAGTGAGTAACTTCAAAGAAAAACAGACTTCAAGTTTTAAGATGTTGCTAAAACTCCGTTTCCAGAAAATAAGGCAAATAGATAGGGTATATTTTAACAACCCTCTTTGTTTTTCTCACTGCATAGATAACATGAGCTAGAAGACATTAACAGGATCCCTACCCAAATTTTCTTTCCCTTGCAGAAATCCTTGAATCCCTGTATATAAACATCACTGACCAGTTCAGAATTTAGTTAGCTTGCCCCTCTCAAACTATCTTCAGGCTATCCCTGGGTTTGCATCCTCACTCCTGATTCTTTAATAAACTCACTTAACTTTGTTTGTCTCAATTTATTTTTAGCTGAAAAAAAGGAAGTTTCACTGTGAGGTCTCCAATTACGCAGGGTTTTAGCAAAATGGAATGACGCAAAAATGAATCATGGGCAATGTCACACCAAAGGCAGGGCAGCGGAAGTGCGGGGGCGGGGAGGCGTCCCCTCCCGGCCTCCACTGGGTGCAGAAGGTACCTACTGCAGAAAACCCAAAACCCACAGTAGAGAGGAATAATAGTTTGGCTCTTATCACCACTGTTGTGGGCAATTCTAAAAGTGATTAAATCTCCCTACAAAATATCTTGTCAGCTCCACAGTTGGAGGGTTCTACCACAAGCACTCATTTCTATAATAAAATTGTACGGCTTAGAAAACCTTCACGTTTGATTTTCATGCAGTGTGTGTGTGTGTGTGTGTGTGTGTGTGTGTGTCCAACCGCTGGGGCAGGACACATACCTGCGCAGCAAACAGCGCTTTGTGAATTAGCAAGGCAGCGTGATGATCCAGAGACACCACACCTGCCTTCCTGGGCTCTGTCTTTCCTTGTGGTCCCTGGAATTCTTATTCACGTTTAAAATGTAACAGGAAAGCAGGCACACACTTGAAGATGGGATAGCTTTGCTTTGTAACAACTTATTGTAGTTCATCTATTAAATTTGATAAATGGATTTTTAAATGAAACATTCTTTTATAAATTAACTATCTTATCATTAAAGAATGAATCTAGAAATTAGTAATTACTCCTGACTAGTCCATGATTATTACAGAAAATAATTTGGTCACATAAAGTGAGGATAATAAAAAAAATTATCCACTTGGCTGTCTAACACAGAAGGTATGCCATAGACTATATGATTGGATACATTTACAGATTATTTTATAAGGATAAAAAGCACAGTACAGGGAAGTAAATGTCCAGTATCACACAATAAAATAGTGGAATGGAGAGAAACAAATCTGGTGCTTTGATCCCAAAAGGCATTCTTTCTTTTAACTGAAAATAAGTGCTTATAAAGTAGTGAAAATAAACTCAATAATGTTGATATTCTCTCTGTTTGTACAATGAATTTAGACCCACACTGTAGCATTCAGACCCAGCTCTGCCATTTTATAACATGACCCAAAGCAAGTGAATTGAGTTATCCATTTTCAATTTTTTAAATCCTAAAATAGGAATTTTCTAGGATGATGAGAACCACTGGTGATTCTTCGGCAGTCTCTGTCAGTTAGAAGAATGGCCAAAATGTCCCTCCCTTCATCCCTTCCTTGGCACCACATCCAACCTGCAAATGTCATGTAAGTACTGCCCAAGACCCACTGGTGACAATCACAACAAAAGACACCCTTTGGAAAGAGAGATTGGGAAACTCCTTCTTCTTATTTTTTTTGTGAAATTTTAACATTTTTAAATAAGCCAAGCGGAAAACAAGCTTTCCTCTTCCTCTTTTTCATTTATTTCTTTCTTTTTTGTTTTGAAAAATAAAAATAGCTGAATATAAATTATCCTGATGTCCCAGTTGAGAAATGTATATGGATTTTTGCTATCATGTTCATACAAGTCAAAATGTCACTGCAGAAATAATTAGCGCCTTATTTAGCTGCTCTAACAACATCCAAATATGTAATCTTGTGTTGCCTTGCACGCACACACAGGAGGCCACAGGAAGGCTGAGAAGATTCTAAGGGTTTAGTGTATGTGTTAGGTCATGACTTAGTCCTTTAAGAAAGACTGTGGAGGGACCTTCTTGGGTGAGACTTGCAGCTGGGTTTTAAATGTGTACTAAGTCTGCTTGAAGTCCTACCCTGAAATGTGGGCATTTTTAAGAAAGTAGAATGTTGGAAGCTGGGAGCAGTAAGGCACCCATAAACCCACTTGGGGAGTGAACACACCCATACTTGTTCTTCTCTAAAAATGAGTACTATAATACTTGAAAAGGTTGTTTATTTTCTGAAGTTACACCACTCTGAAAGCAGTTTTGATGTTTTAATTGTTGTTGTTTTAACAGTAATTTATACTCCCTTAAAAAATTTCTTTTAACACCTCTATTATAGGATGGCATGAGATGTACTCTTGAATCCCTTCCTGCCCTGTGTGTCCTTCTGCCACAGTGACCTCCCACCAAATGCCCAGTCCCAACCCATTTATCATACTTTTAGATAATTAGACTCCAAGTCAATGCATGACTTGTTCATAGTTACTCAGTAAAACCAAATCAAAAGCCTTTAGTTCAAGGATTAAATGTAAAATCCAAAACTATAAAACATCCAGAAGACCACACGGGAGGAAATCCTTTTGCCCATGGGTTGGACAGAGTTGTTAGATACAACACCAAAAGTCTAGTGCATAAAATAATTGATCAATTGGACCCTATCAAAATAAAAAAGTTCAGTTCTTCTTTTGAATAAGCTAAAAGAATGAAAAGATGAATTGAGCAAAATTTTAAGTTTAAAAATTGAAAAGATAAGCCACAAACAAGTGAGGAAATAATATGTATAAATAATATACCTGATGAAAACCTTGAATATAGAATATATAAAGAAATATAAATACGCAATAATACAAAACAAATAATTTGATTTTAAAATTCCCCAAAACATATAAGCAAACATTTTATTAAATAAGATGCCCAGGTGACAAACACAAGTGAAAAGTGCGCAATGTCATATGTCAATCAGGAAATGCTGGCTAAAAATGAGATACTACCACAATGAGATACTACCATGTACCTTGCAGAATGACAGCAACAAAGAACTGGCCATATTTAGTACTGGCAAGAACATTTAAAAACTGGAAGTTTTATGCACAATTGGTAAAAATGTAAAATGGAACACCACACTGGAAAAGTTTAGCTTCTTCTAAAGTTAAATAGATGAATGCTTTGAGACTCAACCATTGAAATTCCAGATTGTCTACCTCCAAAATGAAATAATATGTCTATGTGGAAACTTGTAAAAAATGTTCATAATTAATTGTATATTGATGTAAATATTACAATTGTATATTATTGTAATAGCCAAAAGCTAAACACCCAAAATATGCCCCAATAGATTAATGAACAAAACGAAGTGATATATACACACAATGGGACAACTCAGCAACATGGATTACTTTCCAAATAGTTAAAATAATTACACTGAGTACCAGAAAGTAGCTAAAAATATGAATATAGTGTATGTGTTCAGCTGTATAAAATTCTAGAAAATGCAAACTAACGGTAACAGAAGATCAGTGGTTGCCTAAAGTGAGGTGTGGTAAGGGGTGGGGGCTTTCAAAGGGGCACAAAGAAATATTTGGCATGATGGGTTTGTTCATTATCTTGATGGTGGTGCTGATTCTGTGCAACTAATCATACAACAAAATTTCAAATTGTACCATATTGTGTAATACATGTACTATTTAAGTTATTTGCATCTCAGTGAGGTTTTTGTTTTTTTTTATGTCTAGTATCCTGAGGCAATGGAGTGAGTTATAGACATAGTCTTTGAAGCATTGTCTTTTTATCAGATATTAAAGATTTTCAAGTATCTGCGTCCTCCAAATAGAACAAAGCATTCAAAACACACACACTAAGAGCTGAGGCTGAAGTGCCAGGGAAGTAGGATTGATAGAGCCAGAGATGGAGGAAATGCAAGAACCAGAAAGGCTAGCTGCCCTGGATGGGAGCGATGTCTACAGCAATCAACAAACTGCCTCAGCACTAGCCCTGTGAGAAAGACAAGATTGGCCAGAAGGCTGAGTCAAGACCCTCTGGCAAAAGGAGGTGGGGGAATGCTCCTCTGATCAGCAGTTTAAGCACAGAGGGACACCACTGCCAAGATTAAGCAATGGCTTATAATACAAATCACAAATCCCAGGAGAAATCGAGCCACTAGAATGAGAGTCAACAAATAACATCGGATCCTTGAGGACTAGAGTTGGAGCATTTCAGATACAGAATAAAGAAAAGAGACATCACAAATGCCTGAAACATTAATGACACTATTAAAAAATGATCAAACAACATAAAACTCTTAGAAAAAAGAACAGTGTAGCAATAAAATATAATTGCAAAGGTTATTGACATACACTTAAGTAACCATCAGTGAAACAGAAGATGTATGCAAAGAAAGAAGCAGAAAAGACGAAGTACATAAAATAATCATTTGTGGATGTGGGTGATACAATTCAATGGAATCTTGGCCATCAACTATGGTGACAGGGCTCTGAAAAGACCAAATGTGATTGACTTGTCACTCTCCAAGTTCATTGTGAGCCTAGAGACATATGGGTGGTATGGTCCCTTCTTTGGGAGACACTTACTGGAACGGCTACAAGTTGGAGTATTTTCCCTCACCTTGCGAGAAGAAAGAAGAGTTTCAAGAGGGCACTCACTGTCCATTAAAACCTTCATGCTGAAAGGGCACACATTGCTTCATCTACAAGTGATTGACTGGAACCCCTCACAAGTCCACATCGACTGGGTGTGTCTGGTGAACTGTGGTGGTAACCTTTACATTTTAACACAGGTATGATCAGAATCTAAAATAGGTGGGAAAGAAAAGCAGACAGAGGACCTCTGAAAAGATAAAAGTTAGGATAAATATAGATTTCTCCGTAGCAGCAACAGAAGAAGTGAAATGTTCAACTAATATTGTCAGAGAGAAGGGAAAGAAAATTTTGTGTGTGTGTGTACAAAGAAAGTTATATTTCATGGCATTAAAGATGTTTTAAACATTAAAAATGGAAACACTACAAAAATAAAATATTACATTAAAGGAACTTCTAATGCAAGTGCTTCATGCAGAAGGAAAGACTGGGGTCAGATAAAATGCTGACCGTGCGCAAATCCACACAGATATGATATAAAAAACAGCATAATTACAGATTCAGGCTGATAAAATGAAGAGCTGAAATGCCTTCTCTAAAGAACCGGCATTTCACTCAGAAGGTTTTATTAGATTCTTTAAGTTTCTCATGTTCTTTTATTGTCCACGTGGAGTTCTTTGAGGCCTTGAGGAAAAAACCACCAACACTGCCTCAGTCCCTTGTTAGCCTGTCTCCATAGGTTTCTGTTTAACTGTTTTCTTTTCTTTGTGCAAGTTTAACTGAAACACATCTGGATTCCACATGGCTACTCTTCCTCACTTGCCTGCAGGTTCCTTAACTGAGGTCAAAAGCTTTATTTTAATTCCCATCACAACTCTAAAAGTTCCACTTCCACGGGGATAGACTTACTCCTAATGAATTATTCACAATGCTAGACACCTACCTCTCTGTTCTTCGTTCTCTGGCTTTTTCACCTAGCACTCTGCTTTTGTTGGGACATCTTCTATCTGTGTCCCACTGGGACTTCCCAGAGCAATGTATCAAAGGGACAGGTTTATTATAGCCTATTATATTCTATTTCTTTATGTATCTACACACATAGTAGTTTGTATAATTGCCAAAATAAAATGAATACTGTATTTATCATGGTGTTCCTTATGTCGTCTAAGCTTTATATTTTCCATTTGCTTTGCTTCTATTTTCCATTATTGTTCTACATCTCTTGTCTCAACTATCCTAGTATAATTTACTTAATTCATTTTAATCAGTTAGTATACTACCTTCTATGGGTTTCCTCCATATTTTCATAATAAAAGAGCACACACACATCCTATATGCATCATTTCAAGCCCTATTTCCATTGCCCAATATATATGTCAGGATGGTATTGTAACTGTTTTACTAGAATAAAGACTATATGGGCTCAGTTAATATAACTTGTAGTTATATTGTTACAGGTGTAACAACTTGTATTCCAGCAAGAACAGAATAGTCTAATTAACAATAGCATAATAATTACTCCCTATGTGTTCATAGAAGGTTATGGCATAGAAAGCCCTCACAATAAATAGGTAGAGCCCTCGCTCCCCTGTTTTAGAAATAAGTAATATGAAGCTCAGCAAATACTGGGCAGTTAGCCTAAGGTCACACTGTTAGACACTACAGAGTCAGGACTTCAAATCAGAAATATTCCTACCATGATCATTAAATTATTTACCTCAATTTAAAATGTTCATACAACTTGTTCTCATTAACTAAATTAAGAAAGGTTTTGAAAATAACCCCACAGTGCCTCAACCACTAAAAAGCAAATAAGGCAATACACATGCATAGGAGCAAGGGACATCTGAACACAGATGAAAAGCAAAATGAGAAAAACAGAAGTTCTGGGACATGTATATAAGAATCATCTCCAGGAAAGAACATGTAATTGTGACACAAAACATGTCTCTGAAAATAGCAAATACACCAAGCATCTTCTCAAACCACAGTGCTATAAAGCTAGAATTTAGTTATAAAAAATCCCAGAATAAATTAAAATATTTGGAGACTAAACAAAACGGTCTAAACAGCTATTGGCACAATGAATAAATCAAAGAAGAAATCAAAAAGTGTCTGTAGACTAATGAAAATGAAAGGACAATCCACCAGACCCTACAGATGCTCTAAAAAGAGCGCTAATGGGGAAATCCATTGCAATACAGGTCCAAATGGATTAAAAGAAAAACTGCAAATCAATAACCTAACTCCATATAGCTGAAGAAACTGGTGAATAAAAAACAAATGTACCCAAAAATCAGTAGAAGAAAAGAAATAAAATATTTGATCAGGAATAAAAGAAACAGAAACAAAGATAGCCAAAAAAATCTATAAAATCAAAAATTGGTTCATTGAAAAAAAAATGACAAAGTTGAAAATCCCTTAGCTATACTTGCTAAGGAAGGAAGAGATAAAATTCAATTAAATTGAATCATAAATGAAAAAGGTGAAATTGAAACATATGGCAGAAATACAAAGAATTATAAGAACTTACTATGAAAATTCCTATACAAACTGGACAATCTAGAAGAAATGGACAAATTTAATGACTGGTTAATTATAAACATATTTGTGCATGGATCTTAAGCTATACATGAGATTACTACGGCAGGCAAAATTTATAACATCAAATATTTTTAAAATCTATGCTTTAACAATGAAAAAAAAAATTAGTTAATTGGGAAGAATAAGTGAAATCTTACAAAATATTCAATTAGACCCAAGGAAGCCATAAGCAATGGTAAGAAGGAACAAAAAGATCAAAAATAGAAGCGCTAATAAGATGTAATTAGCTCAACTATATCAATAAACACTTTAAATGTGAATGTGTGAACACACTAATTAAAAGATAGACTTTCCTGTCTTCCAGGACCTACTGAATCCCAGAGCAAGAGCCTTTCGAACTAGACTTAGCTGCCATGACACTCACGTGTCATAGATTATGATCTGAGGCAGAGAGTAGCAACAGGGAGACAGGGTGGTTAGTTAGAACAACTGAAGGGTTGAATGTAGCTTTCTTTGGAGAAAGTGGAGAGAAGCAGTAAAAATCAACTTTACTCCTCAACTAAACTGACATTTATTTGAATATTTAAGATCCAGACTCCCCTCCTGCCATCACCTCACACCAATATAAATATTTAGATTCATACAACCCTCCAAGACTGAACTGGGATGAAATAGCTTAAATAGTGCAATAACAAGTATAAACTCCGCAACATATTCTATAAGGCCAATATTACCCTGATCACAAAACCGAACAAGGACAGTACAAAGAAAAAGAAACCTATAGAGCAATATCCCTGGTGAACATAGAGGCAAAACTCAACAAAACCCTATTAAACTGAATATAGCAATATGTTAAAAGAATCATGGATAGTCATCAATTAGGCTACATCCTCAGGATGCCAGTCTAATTCAACACATGCCACTCAATCAATTTCATTCGCCAAATCAACAAAAAGGAGCATAAAATCCACATGATCATTTCAATATATGCTGGAAAAGCATTCAACAAAACTCAACATCCTTTAATTATTTAAAAAAATCCACTCAATAAAATGTGAATAAATAGAATTCAGCTAAACATTTTAAAAGCCATCTATGATAAACCCATAGTCAACACCACACTCAATGATGAAAAGCTGAAATCATTCCCACTAAGGGAATAAGACAAGGATGTCTGCTGTCATCGTTATTGTTCAAAATAACATTGGAAGTTCTAGCTGGAGCCATTAGGCATGAAAAAGACATGAAAGGAACTGAATTGAAAAGAAGTCAAACTGACTATTTACAGATGGCATGGTAATATACATACAGAATCCAAAGACTAACAAAAAACTACTAGAACTTATATGTACACAGTAAAGTGACAAGATACAAAGTCAGGGTCTCCCTGGTGGTGCAGTGGTTAAGCGCTGCGCTGTGGAGCTGTCGGCAGCAGTGACACAAGTTCAACACCCGACTGGGAAGAAGCCCACATAGCACAGCAGACCTCTCCTGCCTCACCCGCTGCTCCCCTCAGCAGTGTATTTCAGTTGCTCTGCCTGTTCTGCTCCCCACTCTGTCGCTGGTGAACCCTCTCACCGCCCCACGCCTCTGGCCTGTACCCTAGCTTGTATGCATAGATAAATAAATCTCAAAAAAAAAATACAAAGTCAGTATACAAAAATAAGTTATGTTTCAATATGTAAAGAATAACAAGAAAGGAAAATAAGAACAATCGCTTCAACAATCACACCAAAAAGAATGAAATGCCTGGGAAAAAAACTTAACAGAGGAAGTAAAGGATCTACATATTGAAAACTTATAATGCTCTGTTAAAAAAAGTATAAGGCCAAAAAGACAAAAGGAACTATACCCTGTGGTCGTGCACTGGAAGAGTAAGTATCACTAAAATGTCCATATTACCTAAAGCAAAATAAAGATTCAAAACAATAGTTCTCAAAACCCCAATAACTTTTTCAAGGAAATTAAAAAAACAATTATAAAATTTGTATGGAACCACAAAAGACCATGAGCAGCTAGAGCAATCCCAAGGGAAAAGAAGGAAAATGGAAGTATCATACTTCAAACTGTACTACAAAGTAAATGTAATAATAAAAAAAAAATGTATGGTATTGGAACAAAAACAGAAATTCAGAACACTGGCATAGAATAAAATGTAAACACACGCAAATATTGACCCCCAATCTTTGACAAAGGAGCCACAACCAAACAATGGAGAAAAGAAAACCTCTTTTTTTATTAAACTTTTTTATTTTCTTACATTGTTGGTTATTTTTGTACAATATTTGATTTCTCCATTCATGTGTTAATTCCCATTTATCTCCTACACCACATCACCCGGGACCGCTTTAAAAAGTGGTATCAGGAAACTTGGATAACCACAGGAAAAAAAAATGAAACTAGATGCATAATTTATCTCCCTACACACAATTAATTCAAATAGCTTAATGATCAGGATATAAGAACTAAAAACATTAAAATACTTAAAAGAAGGGCCTCCCTGGTGGTGCAGTGGTTAAGCGCTGCGCTGTGGTGCTGTCAGCAACGGCAATGCTAGTTCGACTCCCAGCGGGGAGATTCCCACATGGCACGGCAGACCTCTCCTGCCTCGCCCGCTAAATAAATCTTTTTAAAAAATACTTAAAAGAAGACATCAGGGACACGCAACAGGACATCTACCACAAAGATGTATTTGGGACACAACTTCACTGTCAAGGAAACAAAAGCAGAAATAAACATGTGGAACTACATCAAAATAAAAAGGTTTTCTATATTAAAGAAGCCATCACACACAAACAAAAAGAAGCCATCACAAGACATAAAGGCAACATACAGAATGGGAAAAAAATATTTGCACATCAAACATCTGACAAGAGACTAATTTCCGAAAGATGCAAAGTACTTTTACAATCAAAAAAAAAAACTGTATCAAAAATTAGACCAAAAAAACTAAAGAGATATCTTTCTAAAGAAGACATTCAGATATTCTACAGACACGAAAAATTGTTAAAAATCACTTATTATAATGGAAGCGCAAATTTAAAAAAACACAATAAGATAGCATCTCACCCCTGTAAGAATCTCATCTCATCTTAAAAATAATGGAAACAAGCATTAGTGAAAATTTGGAGAAAAAGGGCCTCTGATGGGATTGCAAGTTGCTTCAGTCTCTCTGTATGGTAATTCCATAAGAAATTAAAAATGGAAATCATATGTGGTACAGTAATATTTCTGCTAGGTCTTTATCCCCCAAATATGAAAACCCTAATATGAAAAAACTTACATACGCCTATATCCAGAGTAGCACTGTCCACAATTGCCAATCTACGTGTCCACATCAACAGATGAAAGGATAAAGAGATTATGGAAAATACACTCCATGGAATACTACACAGTTATTTAGAAAGATAAAATAATAGCATAAGAAACAAAATGGGTGGCCCTCAAGATGTTCATGTTAAGCAAAGTGATCCAGAAAATGAAGGACAGATATTAGATTATAAACAGAAAATGAAGGACAGATATTAGATTACAAACAAAAAGCCATTTATCAAGGATAAATCTTAGACTTAGCGAAAAAAATTAATAGTTGCCAGAGGGGATAGGCGGGAGGAAGTTGGGCATAGGGACGGACTATAGATGGCATACTGGCAGAAGAAATAGATAACCTGGAAATTATACATTTTATATTTTATTATATATTAGTTAATATATGTAAATTTCACATACATAGTTCCCTACCCAAATTTGAAATAGGCAGACTATCTGAACACTTCACCAAAGATAAAGGGCTGAAAAATAAGGCCCCTGAAAATATGCATGGTATCATTAATTGTTAGGAAAACATAAATTAAAACCACAATTGCTAACACTATTAGAATGATTCAAATGCTGACAAAATCAAATGACCATGAGGATACAGAACAATTAGAATACCTATTGCTATTGCATATAGAATTATAGAGTAACTTTGAAAATTCATGTGAGTGTCTTACCAAATGACCCAGAAATCATTGGTAATATTTACTTAAGGGGAATGGACACTTATGTTTACACACAAAAACTGTACCCAAATGTTTGTAACAGCTTCATTTGTAATTGCCCAAATATGGAAATAACCCAGATTTCCTTTAATCGGTGAAGTAATAAACAAGAAGTGGTGTAATTGTGAGCACAATTGTTAGCAGTAAGGAAACAAGTTGTGGGTTGACGCAACAACACAGAAGAATCATAAATGCATTGTCTGGAAGGAAAAAGTTGAGACCTAGAAGGTTACAAATTAATTTGCATGGCATTTGGGATAAATTATGGGGAAAGGAAACAGTTAAGAGGTTGTCAGGAATTGGAGACAGCAGGGAAGCTGCAAAGGGGATATTAGGGAGAGGGAAAGCTCTGTGAGTAGGTTAAAACTCTGTTGGTTTGACAAAAGCAACAGTAGCAAACTACTGTGACCTTTGCTTCCTACCCCATTCTCCCACAGAGGAAAGCAGACTTCTGGAAGAATGGTTGATGCTAGGGCAGGCACAGAGAAAAAGAAAGATGAGTCTGGAGACTCTCCTAAGACACAGAAGCTGAGCCAAACAAGCTCCCAAAGGCAGAGCTGGAAATTTGTGAGCAACTGGAAGATAAGGCAGTGCTGAATGACACAAAAATAACACACACAAGGCCATACTGGTATAAATAAATGCACGAAGGAAGGAAGGAAGGAAGGAAGGAAGGAAGGAAGGAAGGAAGGAAGGAAGGAAGGAAGGAAGGAAATGAACAGTCCACTTCTTGCAGAATTCTAATTTGTAAGTAGAATAAATGAGGGAAATAGAATCAGTATTAGAATATCACATCACCAGTAGCCATTGGCAGGAGCTATTGAGGATAGGAACGGTAATGGATGAGACTAAGGGGAAATGGGAAGCAGGAAGTCCTCACTTAAGTCTCAATAGGTTCTTGGAAACTGCAACTTTAAGTGAAACAACATATAACATAATCAGTTTTATCATAGGCTACTTGATATAAATTATAGTTAAGTTCCTATGCCATATTTCTGGTCAGAAAAGCCTAATGATTCAAAATACTTCTAATATTAAGCAATAAATGTTCACTCATTCATTTTCCAACCCACTAATTTCAGTGTGGCTGGAGACTATCCCAAAAGGTCAGAGTGCAAGGTAGAAAACTATATTGAACAAGACGCCCTTCCATCTCAGTGTGTTCATACACACACACACACACACACACACACACACACACACGCATACACACACATTCCTACTGGTATAATTAAAATAAATCAGTTAACCTAATGATACATCCCTGGGATACAGGAGGAAACCGAAGTACTGGGAGAAAACGCCATAGACAGTGGCCTATGCCAGGAACCATTTATTTTTCTTCAACATTACAACAAATTAATGTTGAACAATACCTTTTTTGAGGACTGGCTGTATTTGCAAAACCACAAAGTATCCTCCCAAAATATTTTTTTGCTATGATTTTAATGTATGTTGGGAAATTAACATATTTTTAGAAACTCTTCCATCCTGGTAGGAGGCGGAGATGGACGAAGTGACTAGTGAAAAGGCTGGAACAGCAAGGGCAGTAATGTGCAGAAAGTCTCCTGCAGACTGCCTCCCAGTGGTCCAGATAACTCACAGCATTAAGTCTCATTTATATCACAGATCCCCATGTAGTGTGATGGAAGAGATGTCACCTCGTGACCCTCATCCCAAAATCTATATCCCTGTCTGAATATGAGAAAACATCAATCTGTGGAACAGTCTACAACAGGCCTGACCAGTAGTCTTCAAAAGGGTCCTTTTCACCATGTATGGGACAGAGAGGAACAGTCATAGTTAGAGAAGACCAAGGAGATTTGAACACTGAACATAATGTGGGGACTGACTTGGAGACTGAAAGAGAGAAAGGACATTTGTGGAAAACTCCATGAAATCAGAATAGGTGTGAAGTTTAATTATACTGTTGTATCATATTGATTCCTTAGTTTTGACAAATATTCCATGGTTATGTGAACTGTTTAAATTAAAGGAAGCTGCAATGAACATACGGGTGCATGTATCCTTTTGGATTAGTGTTTTTGTGTCCTTTGGGTAGATTCCCAAAAGTGGTATTGCTGGGTCATATGGAAGCTCCATGTTTAGCAGTCTGAGGAATTGCCATACAGCTTTCCATAGTGGTTGGACCAGTTCACATTCCCACTAGCAGTGTAGAAGAGTTCCTTTTTCTCCACATCCTTTCCAGCATTTGTTGTTGCCTATATTTTTAATGTGTGCCATCCTCACAGGTGTGAGGTGATATCTCATTGTGGTTTTGATTTGCATTTCCTTGATTATAAGTGATGTTGAGCATTTTTTCATGTATCTGTTGGCCATTTGCTTTTCTTCTTTGGAGAAGTGACTTTTTAGCTCTTCTGCCATTTTTTGACTGGGTTGTTGGCTTTGTTTTTGTTGAGTTGTGTGAGTTCCTTGTAAATTTTTGTTATCAGTCCTTTATTGGATGTATTTTGCATTGTTCACAATAGCAAAGGTATGGAAGCAACCCAGATGTCCAAAAATAGATGATTGGATCAAGAAGATGTGGTACATATACACAATGGAATACTATTCAGCATTCAAAGAAGATAAACACATGCAATTTGCAGCAACATGGATGGAATTAGAGGGGATCATACTCAGCAAAACAAGACAGAAACAAAGAGAAAAATATCGAATGGTTTCACTTGTAACAGGACTATAGGGAAACCAAATAGGAGAGACACACTTGGGGGAGTGAGTGGAGGGATTGGATAAGGGCACAAAAAGGAGTAGAAAAGGACACAAGGGACCACGGAGATGGATAACGGGTGAATTGGTGGTGGGTTACCCAAGGGGAATACAAAATGTAAAAGATATAAATAACAATAAAAATATATATTTATACAAAAAAAATTAGAGAAAACTGAATGGTAGGTATCTGAAACTCTTAATATCTTTGCAACTCCTCTATCAATCTAAAATTATCTCAAAATCATGTAAAATTATTTTGCGAATTTTATAGTTGAAACGAGAAAAGCATTTTTTTATTCTTTTTAAAAATTTATTTATGCATACAAGAACTGGGGTGTAGGTCAGAGGTCTGGGGTGGTGAGAGGATTCACCTGACAGAGTGGGGAGCAGAACAGGCAGATCTGCTGAAACATACTGCTGAGGGGAGCAGAGGGTTAGACAGGAGAGTGTCAGCAACCTGGAGGGAATTGAACTCATGCCACAGTGGCTGGTGATAGCTTGATATCACTGAGACTTTAACCCCTGCGCCACCAGGGAGGCCCCCGGATAAGCATTGCTTTTTAAATGCTTACATATTTTAACGTGGTTGCCACTGCATTTATACCTTTGTGAAATACTTGTTCCTACCAGCATAACCTGGGTCCATTTATCCATGATTGAGGTGTGTGAGGAGGGGAGAATGCAGAACCAAAGGAAAGTATATTCCTGTCCTAGTTCTGTTACTTCAATAATTTCATGATTTGGGGCATAGTCCTTAAGAAATCAGATTCAAATTTCCTATTCTGCAAAGTGGAGGAAACCACTTCTTCCTAACTCACCAAACTAAACTAAAAAAAGTTACATTTTTTAATATTACATGAAAAAAAATATATTTATAGTATTTAAATTATGTCTTAATTTTATTTTATAGTATATATTTTGACTTAAATTTATGCTAAAGTCCATAAAATTATATTAAAATATAAAAAATACAATGTCAAGCATGATAATAGAGTGTGGAAATGTGCTCTAAAATCCAAGTCTGATTTACAGAGGGGAGGAAATGGCTACCGAGAGCTATCGTTGCATGCTTTGTCCAACCCTTAAATGTTTCACTTTATGTCAGCACATTAAATGCCCTGAGAATTCCAGGAAAACTGGTTTATGATGATTTAGTCCATCGTTAGTTAAATTTCTTTGGGTGGTATACTCATTAGCATCTCCCAGCCTTAGAATTCCAAAAGACCTGGTGAGTCTGCAACACACAGGTAAGTTTCCATAAGTGTGTGCATTGGGGGATTCAGAGGAAGGAGAGGCTTTTCTTGAAAGTGGAAAGTTATTTACTTTGGCAGAAGTTAAGTTTGGCAGAAATCTTGTTTGGTAGAATAAGATGTTTTGCCTTAACTGACAAGCTGCACCATGGGTCTGTGGGACGGGGAGAAGCGGGGTCTTCCTGCACAGACACAAAGTCGGCAGGCCAGCATTAAGGAGCACCCCATGAGCGAAATCTGCGTTCTAGACATCAGACATGGGAAGATTCCTGCTCATTTGAAAAAAGTGTCCTCCTTCTAAGGAACAGACTCACTTATGCACTAGGTACATGTAAGGTAAATAAAAGAGTCATCAGGATTTTCCGCCCTCCCATCAAGGATAGACCCCTGCGGGCCTACACGCATGCCTGATGGCGGGCCCCTGAGTCAGGGCGTGGGGGTGCGTGAGTGGGTGCACCTGAGCCAGAGACTGGGCTTATAAGAAGGAGCAGCAGCAGCAGCTGTGGCAGAAGCAGCAGCAGCAGAGGCAGCGGGAGAGAACAGAGCGTGGAGCAGAGGACTGTTCGGGGTGCAGCAGAGAGACCAGGAGACGCCACCAGAGTGCCCAGAAAGAGTGAAACTTCACCGGGGACTGGTAGGCCTGCTGGACCCCTGGCCCCCCAGCCACCTTGCCTGCCCGTACCTGTTTATCTCACTGCAAAAGATAATTAAAAGCCAAAAAAGCCGCCGAGGAGTCCAGGATTCCTCCTAAACCCATCTGCCCGAATCATAGGGAACCTGCCTGGTGCCCTGCTGGCCCAACAGAAGGCATAGTAGGGCGGAATACCTGTATCCTGGGGAGTAATTTGATAACACAGTAACGTGACTTGAAACAATGCTGCAGCAAATAAAAATGGGTTCAGTTGATGAGTAATTTTAAATCACTTTTTATAGTCTTGAAATTACCGATAATAAAGAAATCAGATATGATTGAAACTAAATATTCTTATTAAAAGAATATGAACTGAAGGCAGTATATTTGTCAGAGTTTTTTTTTAAATGTTCTGATTTTTTCCCCTTGTTCTGAATAAACACTTTAGTTTGTGCCTAGTTCTGCATTTGTAATTATGTGATTTATTTGAAGAAGAGAATACCTCTACGTTGCACATGCTACAGGCCTGATCACCCTAAGTGCTCCTAAAAGCAGAGGCATCTAAGCAGAGCCTTTAAAAACTAGGCCAAAGCAGAAGCCAAAACTGGGGGCTGAGGAACCTGGGCTTAGAATACCGTGAGCAAGCGGGCACTGCTGTGGAGTGGCCTAAGCACAGGCCACGGAGGACACTGGCTCTGACTAGCTGGGCTGGGGACCCCAGTTCTTTCACACTATTCCCAGTAGACCAGATTGGGTCACAACCCAGATGTAACTTAAAGCTCATCTTGGATACAAAGGGCAATGGGAGACTGAAAAGAAAACTAGACCACTACTTATTGGTACATGGTAGTTTCACTAACCAAAGGAACTTAGCTGGAGGTTTTGTTTTGGGTAAACAAAACAACAATTTTTTTCATTGGATAATCCCCCACTCTTAAAAATTTATAAAGGTTTGACATGGGTTTAAATCACATCCACTGTTCAGATGATTTTTGCAAAACATTTCACTTCAGGGATATGTCTTTGGCAGCTTCTGGAAGCAAGGAAGGCAAATAAAATTTTAAAAAACTAATGCAGAGAGGTGGTGGTGGTGAGAAGCCAGTATCTAATTGCCAGAGTCCAGTTCCCAGGTCAACATGTGTCATCTTTTGATTTCCTTCCCCAGTAGGCTTTCTGGTGGAGAAAATAGAATAGGTGATCCTATAAGTGGGGTAAGGGGAGCAAGTAAGATGGACAACAATAGTTTGCTTGCCTGCCAGCCAACGTGAAAAATCTTGTAGGATACTGGTTACAGAACCCAGATTCGTTAGTAGTCTCCAAAACTAGTTATAGATCTGGTTCTGGTGTCAGATAACGAAGTGAGCTCTGAAAGAATCAAACTACTTTCAATAATTTGCTACATCTCAGAACAAACCTCAAAAATCAATACAGCAACAAAACATACCCAGTACTCCATAATGTAAAGCTCATTTAATTAAAATTAATTTTTATGTAAGGAATACAACCCATAATGATGAAACCAGCCCAGGAATGACAAAAGATAAAATATGAGACAAGGACATTAACACAGTTCCTATACCCACATTATATGTATTCAAAAAGTAAAAGGAAAATGAGCATTATAAACACAAATGTGGAAAATGTGAAAGAGACACAAAATTTCTCAAGCTGAACTTTATAATGTTGGAGATGGAAAATGGATTGGATGGGATTAGACACTACAAAAGAAAAGGTTAGTGAAAACAAAAAATGTGACTATAGAAACTGCAAAGCAGTTTACATGGGATCTCAGCTGAATGTATTTGCGTGACAGCCACACAGAAGCAACATCAAAAGGTGAGAACTATATTTGGAGTTAGATATCTTTGCAGTCTTGCTAATTGCGTGGCCAGGGGCCCATTTTTTACTCCGATGGTAACCCCCATACACATGCATTCTAGTATGGGTAGGGCTTCTATTGAGAGCAGATTTGGACAGTGAATGTCCTTTATAAATTCATAGGAAGGGAAGGCATTACCGCATGTTGGAAGATTGTATTACATAATAATGAAGAATGTCCTACATAAGTCATGCTTCAACACTGAGCTGGGTGGCAGACGCAAGTCAATTAGTCTTTCTAGCCTCAACTTCCTTACCTCTACCTCTATACTTTGTTGAAAACACTTATTCTAAAAATAATGTAATTGCTTGTTTTTTAAGGCAATTTATTTGCAGATGTTGTACCTCCTCAGGAGAGGAAGTAAGAAAGGGAGAAGGGGCAAAGAAACACTATAGCCCCAGGTTCTAACTAGAATGAACAAAAAAGAGACTTGTCTTAATTTACCATCAGTCTTGCCCCATTATACGCGAATAAATACAACAAATTAACTAAAGGACAAAGTCAGGGATATAATCAAGGGAGTCCCACACCCTCTGATATTCATGGAGCTGATTGTGTGAAAAAAAAAATGTGATCCAAAATAAAATATGTATGGAAAATTGTTTTGAGAAATTGTAAGACTTTTTAGTTCAGAGTTTCTACTGTTTTACCATATGGGTACTTGAAATAGGTCATTCCTTACATTTTTTAAAGATTATAGATTTCAGCTCTTTTGTGGACAGATCCAGAGGATTTAGACATGAACATCTATTGAAAGTTATATGTAGTGTTTACAGAGTACTGAAGTTGGTCTCTGTTCTCTTCCTTTTCTTGTAGGGACACTAGGGCCCTAACCTCTTGACCTCATCTAACTCTATGACCTCTCAGAGGCCCCACCTCTAATGCCATTGCACTGGGGCATAGAGAATCTGGAGGGAAAAAAGCATGCAGCCCATGTTAGTGGGGATGGGTCTGAATACATGTGTCTCTTCTCTTGTTCACAGGAAATGGGGAGCAGGTACCAGGGATGGTATGATGGAGGGGAAAGCATCATCACTGTAAAATGCAGTAGGAGACTTGACTCCTGACTAGGACTTCTAAAGGCAGCTTGGAGTGTGCCATTGCTTCTCTGCCTTCCACGTGAAGCAGCCAATTCTGGGAATGTATATGTGTCCACATATGTGTCTGTACTTTGTGCTGTGGTATTCTGAAAGCTCAGTCAAGAATACAGAGTGGAGTCTTCCTCTGAAGGAGTGTGATGTAGACACACTCAGCCGCAAAGGAAGAATTCTTTCGCAAGAGGCAGGAGCTTGAAAGTAAGTCTGGGCGTGGGAAAAACTGACCTATAGGGAAAATCGTTTCTTTTTCTGCACCTCAAATTATCAGGGTTCTGAATTTTGAGTAGGAGTAGGTGGCCTCCTAGGGCAAATGAAGAGGGTCCTCTTCTAAAAATAGGTCAGGTACTGGGCACACATTTCTTAGGGGAACATGGTGGGATATGATCTTGGCTTCTGTGTTAGAATTTCCATACCAAGTCCTTCCTAAATATTGTCAAATGTTACTTCTAGCCTTCTTTGGTAACAGGTGGAGTGACATTTCACTAGAGGGAACCAGAAGGAGGGCTAGGGCTCCAAGATGGTGAGAGCAATGTCAGGGCAGAGAGAGCACTGGGATTCTTTGAGATCACAGAGTCATAAATGTCTGAAAGCTCAGTGTATATCCCAAAACCTAAATTCTAGATTTCATTTATAAATAATAGGAAAGTCATTTTCTTTTCTTTTTAAAAAAATTTATTTATTTATGCATAGATCTGGGGTATAGGACAGAGGTGCAGGGAGGGGGGTGTGAGAGTATTCACTAGAGACAGAGTGGGGAACAGAACAGGCAGATCTACTGAAGTACACTGCTGAGGGAAGCACCGGGCAAGACAGGAGATGTCTGCTGCGCCATGTGTGTCAGTTCCCTGGCCGGGGATCAAATTCGAACTCATGCTGCATTGGCTGTGATAGCTTCATGGTGCTGAGACTTAACCCCTTGCATCACCGGGGAGGCCCCCAAGGGGAAGTCATTTTCTTACCTTCGCCCCATTCACTTTTCTTCAAGGAGGACTCTGACTGAGAAAGCTGGAGATATATTTCATTAGTAAAAAGGATTCCATTCAATTCTCAAGGATGAAATCAAACAAAAGAAATGCCTTGCTCAGATGTCTGCCTCTTCAAAGACTTCCCTCATGAAGGAGTTGAAGAGAGACTGGGAAAGAAAATAGATCTGAGATGTTCTAATTATGGAATTGTCAGAGCAGTGAATATTTGTGTTCCTTAACATTATGCAGCATATAACTCAATAATGAATTATTTGGAGCCTTGAATATCAGGGAAAATATTTTTCATTTTATAATTGAAGGAAGAAGGAAGCATTGAATATTAATTTGTGTAGGAATATTTCTTTAAAAAAATCTAAAATTACATTTTAGAAAATACACAAGAGTAAAATAAAGGCAGGAAGATCTCAGAAATTCAGAATGGCACAGGTTTAAATTAAGCTGTGTTCACTGAGAAAAGAAAACAATGTTGAATTGGCATATTTGAATAAATAATTACAATATTAACTGAATATGGACATTTTATAATGGAAAGAGAAAGACAGATTTGTGATTTGCTGTGTGTCTAGCAATATTGCAGGTGGTCAGTAAACGTATATCTCACAAAAAATAATGAAAATATATGTACTTCTGGAAGCAATATCTTGGAAATGGGAAACCCAGTACTGATCTAAGGACAAAATACCTGTATCTTTTATAAATGTGCAACAGAATCTTGGGCAATTAACCTGATTTGTGTCACTAGTTTTAATTTTACCTCATCTCTCACAAGTGGTAAATGGTGAGGCAAGTCATTTAATCTCTCTGATATTCTCTCCATCTTCTGTGAAATCATTAATGGCAATTTACCTTGCAGATTATGAGGATTTGATGACCATAACATCCATGCAAGACTCAAAATATGACTCAGGGACCAAAAGCAACACTAGCATCATGATTGGCGTTACTATTGTTGTGCAACACTTGATGAATCAGTCCTACCTTGTTTGAATTCAGAGAAGACAAAACACTCACCAACATAGAAATGAATCTTCATGTGGCTCTCTTCTTTCAACATGGAAATTATTGTGCAATTAAAATTGTTTTATAAAGTATTTTAAGAAGAATAAATAAAAACACCTACAGAATTCTTCTTTCTAAATGAGAAATTCATTCATCTAAGATTAACCCAGAAAGCAAATTCTTCCACTCGTTTTTGGACTCACCAACCCAAATCATTCTAGCTAAATATCTTGATGCCAAAACCCACATCAAAGGAGACAGAGGAAAGAGGAGGCATGAAGAAAATGGAGGGGGTGGGGAACAGCTCTGGGTGGACTCTGTCAGCCCTTTTTGTTAACATTTGCAGCATATTTCTTAAAGTAGACATGCAATTAAAATACAGAGTCCAGACTGTGGAAAAGGTCACAAATTTACAACCTCTGCCACTGCTTCGGAGTTACAGTTTGGACTACAGTTCCTCAGAGGCTTTTTTGCCACTGGCTCCATAGGAAAAGGATTCTTCAATGTGAAGAAATCAACACATTCAGGACTAAAACCAATTTATGATTATCTTTCTGGCCATATTCTTTTCAATTTATATTGGAGACTGCTAAACAAAATTAATTTCGTTTAAAATAAGCAAGGAAAGTTTTCTGTATAAAAGTGATGAACCCATTTTGTACCGAAGGATACTAAAGAGAAACAATCCACACTTTGAGCCACATATCTGTGCAAATTTCAGGCCTGCTGCTGCCCTAAATCCCTGAGCATGTTGGTCATATGGCTCAGTCTGCAAAGAAGTAGAGGTGAAGTAGAATAGGGCAGGGTGCTTTGGATGTGAGAGATCCTATAAGTGGTTTCTGGCTTTGGTCTCCTCTGGTGCCACACAAATAGACCCCATGGCTGATGGAATCTTTTAGGAACCGTTAGGAAAACCAGAACATTAAGAAATGTCATCACTTCATGAACATTTGTAGAGATGGTAAGAATTAATAAAATAAAATCAACATAAAACATAAAGGTCTCCCAGGACTTACATCCCCATTTGCACATTCCCATACTCATTCAGTTCCTGATTCAGCTATTACATTCCCAGCAGCTGACTATGCGGATGATCCTTAGCTATGTTATGCTCTGAAGACAAAGAGATAAACTTAATACGAGACCATCTGCACTTTATCAGGGGTGGTGGTCGCAGTAAATCTATCAGTGACAGTATTAAGACATGTGGACCATGCACAGAGGTGGAAGGGTGGCCCCCCACATCACTGCCCAGCCTTCGGGAAGTGGCGGTGGGCACATGTGCAGCCAGATGTCCATGATTGCCTTGCTCCCCACTACTTTCATCACCTTGGCTGGCACATTTCGTGAGCAAAGTCTGCATCCCGCTCTCCGCCTGACTGTTCAAGGAGACAGAGATGGGGATGGGGAGACCGGGAGATGAGGAGATGGGAAGAGTAGCCTGGGCCTACCACTGAGGGCCAAAGCCTGGCCCTGGTCACACCAGGCCTTTCCACTTTCTTACTCTTCCCATCCACTTGCAAACCGTGGATGTGTTTTAACTTTGTCTATGCAAAAAAAGTGTCTCCTTATTGTTTTATTAGTATTTCTCTGATTATTCCAAAGAGTGAACATAATTTTTTTGTGTGCTATTTATATTTGGAGACTTGTTTATAACTATGTGCTGCATTTTTTTTTTACAGGAAACTATGTTTTCTTATTGATTGAGAGGAGCTCTTTGCATGTAAACCGCAGATAAACTGCGAAGGTTTTATCTTATTCTGTCATTTATCGTTAGCTTTATTTTTGGTGTGGATTAAGATGCCTTCCTCACTGATTGGACTCTACATATGAGGAGATTTGCTCTGTGAGCAGGAATTGAGGGTGACATTCTTCAGAACCAACTGATAGAGAGCCCACTCTCCAACTGGCACTCACCAGCCCCTGAGCATCAGGGTCAGGATGTCCCAAATGCCATGAGGGGGAAGTGTACACCAGATTTCATGACTTGGTACTGAAAAAAAATCACATTTTTTTGACATTTTAATAGTGAGCACATGTCAAAATTATACATTGTGTCAAATGAAACATGCTATGAAAATTCGTGTTACTTGCTTCTTTTTGCTTTTTAAAAATGTACTTACTAGAAAATGTATGATTATATGAACAACTTATTTTTTCCACTGGGAAAGACTGATCTAGAGACCAATCTTGGCAGCACAAACTGAACACCTCCATCTCTGGTTCCATCAAATACAACATCAGTTTTATCACAAGACCAACTTTTCCTGAGACCAACAATGACAGCAGCAGCACAAAGGGCTTTAAGTCCTTCTTCTTCTTCTTTTTTTTTTTTTTAAGATTTATTTTATTTGTACATACAAGCTGGGGTACAAGCTAGAGGCGTGGGGCGGTGAGAGGGCTCACCAGAGACAGAGTGGGGAGCAGAACAGGCAGATCAGAAATACACTGCTGAGGGGAGCAGCGGGCGAGGCAGGAGAGGTCTGCCGCACCATGTGGGAATCTCCCAGCCAGGCGTCGAACTCACATCACCGCTGCCAACAGCTCCACAGCGCAGCATTTAACCGCTGCACCACTGGGGAGGCCCGCTTTAAGTCCTTCTTCTAACCCACTGGGGAGCAGATGCCGCTCCCTGAGGCTAGCCCTTAGCAGAAAAGAAACTTCCCAGTGGTCTCAGAACACTACCTTTTTCCGTATAGCTGTCTTGTTGAGTCATCTATTTCTAATTACTCCTTGAGGTCTCCTAAGTGAACAGATGGGGAAGGAACCAGGATGACTTGATGGCCGCAGAGGGAGGGACTGAGATAAGATCGCCAAGCCACATGCCCTGGAGGTGCTGGTGGATGCCGGGCTCCATGAAGGCCACCACTTCCTGCCGTTCATATCATATGTGCGTTCCCTTCTTGTCTGATAATATCTGGAAATTATTTTATATTTTTTCCCCACATGGAAAATCAGTTTTCCAAATACCTTTTCATAAATCAAGTTTTCCAGATTTTCAATTGTATTCCTTTGGCCTATCTGCCTTTCCCCTGACCAATGCCTTTCTGTCTTAATTCCTGAGATTTGTAACAAACATGTTTTGGCATCTAATAACATAAGTGGCCCAACTGCATTATTTTATTTGGAAATGTTTTGACTTATCTTTTCCCTTTGTCGTTCCATATATATTAGAATTAACGTTGCAGTTACAAGCACACATACAAAACACACACAAACAAAAACGTGGGTTGAGAATTTGATTATAAATGTATGGAATTTATAAATCAACTTAAGTTGAATTGACTGCCTTAGAATGTTGTTTCCCTATTCGTAGATGCACAGTAACGCTCGCCATTTGTTTAGGTTTCCACTGAGGTCTTCCAAGAAAATGCACAGCCATTTCTTTTTATGCTTACTCCTAGAAATATACTTCTTCCTGTTTTTCACTAAATTCTCAGGTTGTCTTTTGGTCTTACTTGGAAATAATGTATCCCATTTCTATTACCCTTATGGTGACCCCTTTGTGAATCCTTTTAATTTATTATACTTATTTGATAATTAAATTCTACATATACTAAATTCCACAGTGATCTTTAAAAAAGATCAATATGAGGGCCTCCGTGGTGGCCTAGGGGGTAAGTCTCAACACTATCATGCTATCACCACCGCCACCTGAGTTTGATCCCTGACCAGGAAGCTAAACCACATGACACAACAGACCTCTCCTGTCTCACTGCTGCTCCCCTCAGCAGTGTCTTTCAGTAAATCTGCCTGTTCTGCTCCCCACTCTGTCTCTGGTGAATCCTCTCACCACCACCCCCACACTTAACTCTGGCCTACACCCAGCTTTTGTATGCATGAATAAATAAAAATAAATATTTTTTTAAAAATCAACATTAAGCATAAATCTCTCTCAAGATGATGAAAATTTTATGTAGTCTTGTAAAAATTAACCTACATTTCCAATAAAAGATGTATTTTCCTATTAAAAAATTAAACATAAATGATCACTAGTTTTTTTTTCCCCCTACAAGAAAGGAGAGCGACAACTCAAAGTTCTAGTTCTGCCTACTATACATCCTCACATAAATCACCTCTCCCTCTGAGCACCAGTCTCCCTGTTTCTAAAATGAGAATAACAATCCCACCCTCAGGACTGCATGGCAAATCGTAATACCATCCTAATGGACTGTGGTGGTTCTGGGCTGGTACCAGGAGCCCAAAGAATGGGAGCAACAATAATGCTTGGGCTCCTATCTTCTAGAACCACCCTGCAGGTCTCAGGGAGCATCCCCCTCTCAACTCCGACATGTGTCTGCAGGACACCCCTTGCAGATTGTGTGCACAAGTAGGACCCAAAATACATCCTGCAGCCAATGTGGCTCTTTCAATCTGAGGTCTGAAGTGCCAGTTGCAGGGGCTGTTGGGAGACAACTCCATGCAAACTGCCCTAGCTGCCTCTGCCTCTATGTGGTCGTGCTGCCCACCCCCTCCCCTTCCTGCTTCTTTTCTTCTGGGTTGGGACCACAAACCCTGCTCCAGCCTCAAGGTTACTACATACAGCCTTTCCATTTACTGGACCTGACTTCTTTGTATGGAGTGGGGACAAGTAAGAACTCTAATGAAACCTGAACGTGATGCACCAAACTGTTCCAAATTTCCATGCCTGGGTTCAGTGAAGACCCCTCTTCCCACCCTCCTGAGCACTGACCCCTTCTCAAGCCTGCAGAAATTAGATGCCCCTCCATTAAGGGGCCTTTCTCCCCAACCCTGGGTACATATGAAAACCACCCCATTCTCTGCCTCAGTTATTCTCATCCAAGTAGGATCATCTTGTGCCCTTGTTCTCTCTTGCTCAATGCTGCAGCCTCTGTAACTGACAGAGTGTCTGGCATCCACAGGGACCAACAATACTTGTGGGATGCGTGTGCTTATTCATTTGAATAAAAGTTATAATCAAGAACACCAACAGAGGTGGTCTCTGCCCTTGTGCACTTTACAGCCTGCACAAAACCAGCATCAATAAAATTACCAGAATGGTAGATATAAAATCACAGCAATGGAAATTCCACAAAGAAAAAGTGAAATTCAACAAAAGAGCCTGACCTACTCTAGAGACCTAAGGAGTCTTCCTTTAAACAGAAACCCACATCATGGGGAGGCCTTTAGTAGAGAATGAGGTTAAAGGAAAGGGTAGCCAGTCTCAAAGAAGAGGTTTGTACAAAACAACAGATTAATAAATTGTACACCAGCTCACCCAGCTGTGCTCCATCTAAAACTCAGAGTGCTTATTGCCTCGGATAGAGAAACCATCTTCATGTCCTCGGTATCAAGTTAGAATATTTTGTGGTTACACTGGGTAGGGGGGTACAGGAGGATGGCAGGATGAGTGATATCACCGATAATATATTTAGAAGAATGTGTATCCACAGTGAAGCTAAACATGCAATAACTTTGATATATTTACATGTTTATAAAAGCTTAAATTTCTTTACATGTTTATAAAAGTCCTTAGTTCTTTGAACAGTAAGAGAAATGAGACTTTTTATTTTTAAATTGTGCTTTACTTTAGAGGCTCAATTAAAAAGAACATTATTATTTTTAAGTTTTTGTCATAACATTTAAATAGCATCAAAAAGAGAAAAAAAATGGCATGGATTTCAAAGTCATTTTTTAAAAAAGAATGATTTCATATTTTTTCATTTCAAAATTAACTTAATTGGTTCTTTATAAAACAACATTATAAAAATTAATCCAGATTTGTCTATATTTTAACATAGATATACATTGAACATAATTATAAAGGCAGATAGCTTTTGCTATATCAGTCAAAATATTCCCTTTACTCTAAAAAAATTCAAAATTAGATCAACATAAATATCTAAATCTATGTGTTAGAAAGACTTTTAAGAATAAACTTTAAGTATTCAGAGAGAATGATAGGGTAGGTGATAGGCTCATAAAAGTGGACCCAGGAGAAAGAAAAAGCACAACATGCATGTTTGTATGTTACTTGCAAGTACACACACGATTGTAGTGATAAATGTGCTTGCCCTAGAAATGATGCATTGACAATGTACTCTAGCCCTTTGCACTTGCTCCCAACGATCTGTCAATCCAGTCTAATCAGGAGAAAAACACCAGACAAATCCCACCTGACAGACTAGAATCTAAACCCCTGACTACTGCTTCTCAAACTGTCAAGACCATCAGAGACATGGAAGATGTGAGAAATCACACAGCCCAGCGGGACCTGACAAGACCTCATGATTGATGTCATGTGGGGTCCTGAACAAGGTCCTGGAACGGAAAAGGAACAATGGTGGAAAACGAAGGAAACCTAATAAATTATGAATCTTTGTTCATAATAATGTATTACTATTGACTCAGTAAATGTACTGGAAATATGTTTAAATTATTTTTATTGGTTTTGATTTTTAAGTCATAGTATTTTTTTAAAGGTCACTGTACTTTCACATTCAACAAAGCAGGAATTTTAGAATTTTTTTATGTTTAATTATCTTGTTACAACTGAAAATTATAGTCATTTATTAAAATTGGAGATCTTTTCTTCATAAAATTAATTCATGTTAGTGGAAAGTTATGTTTTGGGCTGATACTACATAATAGACATTCTGCTAAGAAGTGAGGACAGTGGTGGACAGACTTTTCATGAACAATATTAATACAAATTTGTGATGTCATGTCCAAGAGAGCAGAGAGGTCACAGGACAGGCACAATTTAAATGAGGGAAAAGGGCCTCCCTGGTGGCACAGTGGTTAAGCCGCTGCGCTGTGGAGCTGTGGGCAGCTGCGACTCCAGTTCGACGCCCTGCAGGGGAGATTTTCTCATGACACGGCAGACCTCTCCTGCCTCACCCACAGCTCCCCTCAACAATGTATTTCCATCACTCTGCCTGTTCTGCTCCCCACTCTGTCTCTGGTGAACCCTCTCGCCGCCCCACACCCCTGGCCTGTATCCCAGCTTGTATGCATAAATAAATAAATACATTTTTAAAAATAATAAATTAATAAATAAATAAATGAGGGAACAACAGCTGGGCATTCTCATAGTGCAAGTCACATTGATGCTTGTGGTGCAAATCAGTGTGTGGAAAGAGGATAAGGGAATTAGGAGGAGAAATAGCATGAACAAAGCAGAGAGGAGAAACCAGACAAAGTGACCCCAAGTATAGGTTGTTGCAGAAGGGAAAGATGGGAGCATGAACTGAGGAGGTGAGATGGGAGCTACTGTCAGGCAAAAGATTACAGTGCAGGTGTGCTAGTGTATATATATTAAAGCGAGTGCCTAAATGGAGATGTTCTAGACGTTGACATCCTAAAGACAAAGACCCAATTTGAGAATCTTTATTGAGCATTCACCCCATGAATTACAGTGAATGAAATAGAAATATGGGCCTCCCTGGTGGCACAATGGGTTAAGTCGTTAAGTATCAGCAGCCACTGCAGCAGGAGTTGGATCCCAGGCCAGGGAGCTTCCCACACGGCGCAGCAGACCTCTCCTACCTTGCCCACTGCTCCCCTCAGCAGTGTATTTCAGTAGATCCTCCTGTTACGCTTCCCACTCTGTCTCTGGTGAATCTTCTCACACACACACCCATACCTCTGGCCTACACCCCAGCTCTTGTATGTGTAAATAAATAAATCTTTAAAATAAATAAATAAATAAATTTAAATTGGTGTTCTCCTTAGATAATGCATGACTTCTCTGGTTGTTTTTGAGATTTTTCTTTTTTCTTTTCTTTTTGCATTTAGTTTTCTAGTTTATGATATGCTTTTGGTGTGAATTTCTTTGGGCCTATCCTGCTTTGGGTTTGCTCACCTTCTTGTGTCTATTTATAGGCTTATGTCTTGCTACAAATTTGGGAGTATTCAACCATAATTTTTTTAATACTTTTTCAGTGCCAGAACTCCTGGAACTCCAATGAAGTAACTGCTAGCTTTTTGTTATTGTCCCATAAATCCTTCACACTATTTTTTTGTTCCAGTCTTTTTTGTTCTGGTCTTTTCTTTTTTTTCCTGTTGTTCAGATTATTTAAATTCCGTTTTACTGATCCTTTCTCTTCCATGTCTACTCTTCTATTCATTTATTTAAACTTTAAAAAAAATTCAGTTAATAAATTTTTCAGTTCTATGATTTAACTTGACCTTTTAAAGTAAATTTTATTTCTTCTCTTTTATTTGACACAAAAGAAATTATAATATCTTGTTGAATCATTTGTATGATGGTTATAGCTAAGTTCTTGTAAGGTAATTCTTAACATGTGGATCATCACAATATTAAGGACGATTGCCTTTTCTTTTTCAGATAATATTTTTTGTTTGTTTCACTGGGTGATTAACTATTGTATTCTAGATACCCTGCCTTTAGAGATGCTAGATCCATTTTTTCAATTTAACAAATAATCAGCCTGTTTCTGGTTATCATTTCTTCAATTGGAACAGGTGATCTGAGGAAAATAGGACGTGGGTGAGCTGATTCACCAGCTAAAAGAGCAGCCAGTACAAGGAACAGTGGTCAACTGCCCTCATGAAATCAGTCCCTACCCTCCTCCGAAGGTTTCTCTTGCTGACTTTGTATCATTGCAGGAAACACTGACTTCAATTTCCCCCCATTTTTCACTGAACAATTTTTCATGCTTTTATTCATTTTTTTACATCCTTCTCCCTGTCCACTTTTATGTACGTTTAGAATACTTGCTTATTCATTTTTCAATTAGAAAATTGTTGAGGAAAGACTTTGGCTGAATGGGAAAATGTGCACAACCAATGATCCTCTGGATTTTCCTTTCATTCACTTTCACTCAGATAAATTTATTTTTTTTATAATATATATTTTTATTGTTATTTATGTCTTTTACATTTTGCATTCCCCTTGGGTAGCCCACCACCCATTCACCCGTGATCCATCTCCATGGTCCCTTGTGTTCTTTTCTATTCCATTTTGTGCCCTTTCCCTTCCCTCCCTCTGGCTCCCTCCTCCCCCTCCTCCCCCCCACTGATTGTCTCTCTCCCACCCGGCCTCCCTATAGTCCTGTTATAAGTGAAACCATTCGATATTTTTCTCTTTCTTTCTGGCTTATTTCACTGAGTATGATCCCCTCTAATTCCATCCATGTCGCTGCAAATTGCATGTGTTTATCTTCTTTCCATGCTGAATAGTATTCCATTGTGTATATGT